>WNWK01009166.1:0-78845 GCA_009830355.1 Cherax destructor | reverse complement strand
CTATTCCCTCCGGTGCTCTCGTATTTCTCTCAGAGGTGTGTTTTACTGTGAGACATAAGCATGATAATAGTATTTTCAATGTAGTAATTGATATGTATACTTGTCAGATCTTTGCACTATTTCTGGAGACTTATTAATGCTAATTTTTTTATGAAAAATCACTTATATTTTGTGCCTGTTTTTGGAACATTGCTTGTATCTATTTTAAGCAGATATTTGTGGGACTGGACACATGCTGATTAATGAGATAAAGGGATTCTTATGGAGTTATGTGGAAATATATTGTACAGATGTAATCCATTAAGTAATGTATAGAATTGTATGGTTTAAAGATAAAATGCATCAAGGCCGATTCTTTACCAGTATTGTATTGTGATGGTGCATTTACCTAGCTTTGGATTTCTGTAAGTGAATAGCTATAAAGAATGACTGTGGCTCATTTGGTGTAAAACTTGATCAATTTTACGTTAAAAGAGTTTCACACATTTGAAGATTAGCGGTGCTCATTGTGGTGACAGTGGATGTCTTGTGAGTTGTGGTTTCGTATGTATAAGAAGAGTGAGCCAAGGCAAGTGAGGTAAGGATGAGTGCTTGTTTTAATGATGTAGTTTTTGTTGTTGTTATTGATTTTAGGTGATGTTTATACCTGTTTTCCCAGACCTTAGCGTAATTTTCATTTTCACTCTCTTTAACTGGCTATAGTCAGTCAAAGAGAGTAAAAAGGAAAATTACGCTAAAGTCTCACTCACGTAGCTGTATTCGATTGGATACAACTAGCTGAGTGAGACCTGTGGCATTGTTGTATAAAATGGGATTTTGTTTTGTGGGGAAAGAAGTGCTCCAGGTATGTGTGATGTCAGCACTTAAGTGGTCATGTATTAGACACAGCCAGTGAGTCAGGTATTTGACGAAACAGTGAGTGACCTCCTTAGTGTCACTAGGGAGCAGTCGCTGGAAAGGTGTTATCGAGTCAGGTTGAGTTGAGTAGTGTGTTATATTGTTGTTGTAGTGTTTAGGCCACAGGTTGCTTTTGGATTTTTTTTTGTACTCTTAAGTTGACCCAGGAATTGGGCATAGCACTGGAGTTTATGTGGGGCTTTTATATATATATACCTAGAACTGGAATTTATGTGGGGCCTTTATATATACCTAGACAGGTATTTAACCTATATTCAAATAATTGCAAAGTATGATAATCCGAAGAGTTCATAAACCATTAGGAGAAAACGTTATTCTTAATATAATATTACTGCAACTATAAGTTGGATTAGTAAGTACCGTTAAGACAGGATATATAAACAGTTCATTTAATATTTTAAATCGCAATTAACATAATAATAACATTGAAGCTGTTCAAGAATCAGCAAGGAAAGCACAAGCACCGCAAGCATTGCAGTTTTAGTTGTTTATACCAGTTTTCAGGGAAGAAGTAATGAAAGTATATCACATAAAAGAAGATACGAAGGCAGAGTGGAAAACTGTACTGAGACAACGAGTCGCTTCGCGACTACACATTCTGAAGATTATAAAAGACATGAAAAAACTTGGTGTCTATGTTTAGCTGCCATATTTCGATCTCCAAAGTTATTCTCCACACTTGGTTTTCAAGTCTGGTCTTATTGATTAGTCTTCATGCATGGTCTCTAAGATTTTTTCCAAGCTTAGTCTCATGGTATCTTATACCAGCGTGTCAACCTCATGCCGTCTTACCAACAGAGGAAATGCACAACTTAGGTAACTAAACTGAGTTTGGTGGACCTAGGTAAACAACAAGTGTGAATAGCTCACAAAAAAGCTTATTAAAGATCAAAGTCAAATAACAAAAATATAGAAGCATTTTATTCTCAAAAAACTGTATGGTTTCTTGAATCACTGCTCACGAAGCCCGATCCCAAACCAGGCCTCACAGTTGCTGGCCTGATCGATCAGGCTGTGTGGAGTGTTATAGAACACCTTGCCTTGCTTCTGTAGTGTCTTAGAGTGTGAGTTCAAGGTACTGAAGGAGGAGGTTCTTCTCTACAAGGAAAATAAGAAACTGAAAATTCGCTTGGATAAGTATAACAATAAATGTGAGGTGGATGGAGTAAGAGAAGGGAAACAGGTTACCAACGGTAAGCACGTTGGCAGCCGTTGCAAATGAGCAGAAGTTTCCAGTAAAGGAAAAAACTTCAGAGTGAGGAAGGCTAAAAGAGCTAATTTAAAAGTAGGAAATCGCTTCTATGTTCTCCTGGACGAATGTACAGCAATGGGTAGTGAGGCCTAAGGTACCACTAAGGTGTCTGCTAATAAAGATAAGAATATCCTTGTGGTCAGTGACTCACAGGAAAAATATATTGAGCGTGCCTTCTTTAACAAAAATAGGAGTGTGTGTTTCCCAGCAGCTGGTGTCATTGACACAGTCAACAGGTTGGGTAATATGTCAAGATTTACCACCTCAACTATCAAGATTTACCACCTCAACCATCAAGATTTACCACCTCAACTATCACGATTTACCACCTCATCTATCAAGATTTACCACCTCAACTATCAAGATTTACCACCTAAAACCATCAAGATATACCACCTCAACTGTCAAGATTTACAACCTCAGCCTTCAAGATTTACCACCTCTACTATCAAGATTTACCACTTCAACTATCAAGATTTACCACCTCAACCATCAATATTTACCACATCAGCCATCAATATTTACCGTCTCAACCATCAAGATTTACCATCTCAACCAACACCTTCTCACTATTACCTCTGATATAGTCACCAGAATTTCCCAGACATACCAGTCACCTCTATTCCTAAAACCACACAGTATACGAAAAGATATGCACCCCTACCACTGCTAGAATCTCTATATTTATTCATACGTTCCCATCAATCTTTAGCCTGTAAATTTTGTTTGTGCGTAAAAAGAACACTTCCAATGCTAAGCGAAAAAGAATATCTTTTTGCTTTATGCAAAATGTAGTTGATGTATAATAAAATATTGTTAAACACAAAAGAAAGTCGCTAGCACGCAGTATATTTCAGTCAGCAGAGGTTTCCCTGACATTCCCACCACTACCCCTGCTAAAAAAAATAAAAGACTTACTTAGTGTTACATCACACTATGAATGTTTAAATCACCAGACTTACCCTCAACTTCCACTATTAATCCAACAATCTTAGGCAGTTATGCGCCCTTGCACTACCGCCTACTACCTCTGCGACAGCCACCACACATACTCAGACCTATTTTCCTCTACCAGTGGTAAAACTGCTTAATTTACCCATTCATGCCTTCCACAACAACTGTCAAAATTACCAGACTTTCTCAGACATACCAACATCTACCACTGCTAAGGTTAAATTTATTCGTTTAGACGTTTCGTCAACTAGTATCTTGACCAATCTAGTAGAGCGAGAATATTCCTGGAGACGGTGGATGCCATGAATAAGTACTGTGGGGTGATCAGTCCCTTTGCTTTGATCACCTCAAACTACTTCATGTCTTCCACCGTTTCCTGAATAACTATCTGTATTGGACTGATAATTTTACTGGCTGGCGAAACGTTTCCTTAATAAAGATACTTAAGATTTTCACATATATTATATGCCTTTTTTATCGGCTTTACAAACCATTAATGAAAAAAATAATCTTCACCCAAAATCTTTTCGTCATTAATATCGGGATAAAAAAATATCCCAAATGCCCCAAACAAGGTTTAACACCCTCGTTCACATGTGCAGAAAAAACAAGACGAAGCACAGAAGCTGAACAATAACCTGGAAAAATAGATTGACATTCAGCGATAAAGTTACTGGACAAAAGGTCATCAGGTTCTCCAGGGATACAACACATGCATATCAATGGAGGTAAAAATGCTGACAATGCCACACGCATATCTGAGTGACAGTTAAAAGGTTAAATCGAGCAAAAAACGGAGAAAGAGAAAGAGTTATTAATTTGTACTACTTATGTGCCGGCAAATCCAGTTTGGCCATTCCTCTGTAAATTGATTGATAGTGAATCAGTGGTGCCGGTAGCAGACAAGATTGATGGCAAACACAACTGGCTTTTGACTTTTAAATACTTAGTAGTACAGTAAGTTAAGTAGGATATAATCCAGAGCCACGCCACCAGAGAAGGTAAGTTAATTAGAAATAGGGTTGGTCAGGTATTTTCAGTATTGGAGTTACAAGAGTAAGCAAATTGTGAGTGCTTGGCAGGGAATGTGCAATGTGACTAGGAGTATGAAGATACCCGCAAAGCCACACACCTTGGCACGTCTGTTTTTTTTCAACACATATATAAAAATGGAAAGGAGAACCCAACTTTTTACCACCGTTTTGCTAAAGATTAACTTTAGACTAGGTATAAAAAAAATTCAGTGCTGATAATAGAAGAGAAGGACCATCACTACTGACAGAAATATAAATGGACGGACTAGGGAACATTTTTACGGCTCTGGAGCATAGAACTCTATTCAGGTTTGCTCACTGAGGCTTCATCCGTGTATGTCCATACTTGCACATTCTACAGGCATACTTTGGTGCTCACACACTTGCATTTTCTGATCGGCCGCGATAAATTGGCACACTAGCGACAGTTTCGTTTTTAGTACCTGTAACTTGTTCACTCATTGGATTTGTACTAGAGTGAGAGGCCATGAGGAGTGTTGTTTCCTTGAACTTCTTAAATGTTGGGGACTAACAACTTACTGAGCTATAGAACATTTCTGTGATATCACACCTTACTGTGTTATAGAACACCATACTGTGTAATAACACCTTACTGTGTTATAACACATTTTACCACGTAACACCTCATACTATGTTATATCTCGACTTACCATTTTAAAAATTTAACACATATTTTCATAATATAATAAAAATCCTACCTTACGCGATATAGTATAAAATTATACTAAGAAAAACATATAACACGATTTAAAATGAAATAGCATATTACTCCAAAAAATTTATCTTTCAACTCCAACATTTTATATATTTTGCAGTTAACTTGATTACCTTACACAGCAATCAAACAGTCCAGAGTAACTGAACAGTCCAAGAGTAACTGAACAGTCCAAGAGTAACTGAACAGTCCAAGAGTAACTGGACAGTCCAAGAGTAACTGAACAGTCCAGAGTAACTGAACAGTCCAAGAGTAACTGAACAGTCCAGAGTAACTGAACAGTCCAAGAGTAACTGAACAGTCCAGAGTAACTGAACAGTCCAAGAGTAACTGAACAGTCCAGAGTAACTGAACAGTCCAAGAGTAACTAAACAGTCAAAGAGAGTAACTAAACAGTCAAGAGTAACTAACCTGTATAAGAGAAACTAACAGTCAAAGTAATTAAACTGTATTAGAGTAACTAAACATTCCAAGAGTAACTAAACTGTCAAAGAGTAACTAACCCGTATAGGAGTAACTAAACTATAAAAGTAACTAAACAGTCAAACAGTAACAAAAAAGTCAAAGAGTAATTAAACAGTCAAACAGAAACTGAACAGTCCAAGAGTAACTAAGCAGTCCATCAGTGACCAAGCAGTCCAGTAGTGACCAAACAGTCCAGTAGTGACCAAACAGTCCAGTAGTGACCAAACTCCAGTAGTGACCAAACAGTCCAGTAGTGACCAAACAGTCCAGTAGTGACCAAACAGTCCAGTAGTGACCAAACTCCTGTAGTGACCAAACAGTCCAGTACTGACCAAACTCCTGTAGTGACCAAACAGTCCAGTACTGGCCAAACTCCTGTAGTGACCAAACTCCTGTAGTGACCAAACTCCTGTAGTGACCAAACAGTCCAGTAGTGACCAAACTCCTGTAGTGACCAAACAGTCCAGTAGTGACCAAACAGTCCAGTAGTGACCAAACTCCTGTAGTGGCCAAACAGTCCTGTAGTGACCAAACAGTCATGTAGTGACCAAACTCCTGTAGTGACCAAACAGTCATGTAGAGATCAAACAGTCCAGTAGTGACCAAACAATCCAGTAGTGACCAAACTCCTGTAGTGACCAAACAGTCCAGTAATGAACAAACAGTCCAGTAATGAACAAACAGTCCAGTAATGAACAAACAGTCCAGTAATGAACAAACAGTCCAGTAGTGAACAAACAGTCATACCCACGACTACCATAACTAAAACCATCATGTTTACCTATGCGTGACTCCCACAACCACTGCTAGAATCACGCAACTAATGTGAAATTTTTTGTGCCAACATTTCGCTCTCAAGAATTTTGTCAAGCCGTTACGTCTTGACAGATTCCTGCAGAACGAAACGTTGCCACAAAAATATGCAACATTAGTTGCAACTTTGAATTACCTACCACCACCACCACTACTGCTAATTCCACCAAACATTTGTGAAAAAACTCGCAGGAGAACGTCAACAATGAGACCAACTGCGCTGAAAAGATCTCTTCGTTTCTATAGAGAAAAAAATTACCCTAAAGGCCTGCGACATTGTTTACCGCCCCCGTTCATACACACACACTAAAAAAGTTGTAGCATGGAAACTGAACAATAACCTGAAAAAATTAGTTTGAAATACATCCATAAAGTTACTGGACAAAAGGCCATCTGGTTCTCCACGGATACAGGTTTTGCATATTAATTGGGATAACAATGCTAAAAACGCCACTCTCGTATTTGAGAGAAAATTGAAAGGCTGAACTAGTGACGAAAGAGAGAGAGAGGAGAGAGAGAGAGAGAGAGAGAGAGAGAGAGAGAGAGAGAGAGAGAGAGAGAGAGAGAGAGAGAGAGAGAGAGAGGGAGACAGACAGACAGACAGAAAGGCGGAAAGACAAAGAGACAGACAGATAGACAGACAGATACACACACACTCACACACATAAAAACAATTGGATTTACAGCTCTTGTGTGTCACCCAGTCCCGCTTGGTCGTTCAGCAGTAGCTAGGATAGTAGTGAGGAAACGTTGCTGGTAGCAGACCGGTATCATGGAAAACCCAAGTGGTTTTAAAGGTTTATTAGCTGAGGGTACAGTAAGTCATGGTAGAGTGGGGTGTGAGCAGTGACCAAAGCGGGTGTGAGATGAGGTGCAACAAACTTCCAAGTAACGTCTTGAAGTAGAATCCTTGACTAGCTTAAAGAATAAGTTTTACAAGGACATTAGTGGGTATTCGTGTGAGTTGGACCGGACCTATTTAGCATGGGCCAGGCCTGCTTCAGTTTTATGTTCTTATGTAACCACACAGACTATTGTATAAATGATTTTAGAAAGCACTCCTCATCAATCCACTCTCTATTAAGCTATTTTCGTCGTGAATGTCTGTTCGTCTGTGACTCTAAGTCGTTATGTCGTCCAATACTATTGAATGTGCATTTTTATATGTATGATAATGAGCACTTGCTTTCGTGAAAGGCTCCTACACTGGACTTCAGGATACCCAGAAATACACCTCCACACGGGAAAACACACCTGACCTGTGAAGAAAGATGTAAGTAATCCAGAATATCCGGAGATGGTGGCATGTTATTGGATGGGATTCAACTAATGACGTGACTGGATAATTAACGAAAAGTAGGATAATTCACACACACACACCTGTTTTCTATCACAAGTGTCACAAGCCTGTGTTTTCTACACTCAGCATTATCTCTGTGTTGATAAGCAGCTTTTTAGGCATTTCAGGCCACGTATCGGAATCATTACCTAATACTTAAAGTACATTTAAAGTTACCCTATGCTTACAAGTATAGTAGTGTTACACATAATTTTTACCTTAGTAGTAAGTGCACTTTCTCCTCAAAAGTCACTGTTTATTCTGTCTTAAGTCAAACTCCGTGATTCGGACAAATCATAGCTCAGTTGTGTCCATAATACAGAGTTTCCACGTCTCTTGCAGTGCTAAGTACAACACAAGACAACAATGTGATTAGTATTTATTTTCCTACAATCTCTAAGAGCAGAATTTTGATTCAGAAGTCGCTGTTGCTATGTCTAAACCTACAGCTGAGTCAAGTCACTTACACTTCTCTCAACCAGGGCAATCCTCAGGACACCCCTAGGACACGCACCCAGATTAGACCTACGAGTCAGTGGCGTCGTAAGGAGGAAACGGGGAAGGACGGTCCGCCCCGGGTGACACCATTTAGTGGGTGACACCATTTAGCGGGTGACACCATTTAGTGGGTGACACCATAGAGCTGCACCAACACAAGAGAAGAATTCCTTTGTTTCTATATAGCCTACTATATGATTACAGAGTACAAATTGGCCTATATAGGGAAAATCATTGATTTTGATGATGTGATAGATGATTTTGCAGGATTGAAGGCAAGGACATGTGGCGATTCATAGTATGAGTCGCCACTGGAAAGCCACTGCCCAGTGGTTTCAGTACGCCTGCAACCCAAACAACCTCAGTTAAGTAAGTAGATATAATGTTTGTCATGTGATGACCCACAGCTGTAGCTTTTGGTCATCTGACCCAGGACTTCCGCTGGCTAACCGGTCCTCCTCTTTGAAAAACCAGTCAATTAAGTAACGCAGTGACATGTTGGCAATTTCGACTGTACTTATGAGTTTTCTTTAATTGTATGGTCCGTGATACAATATCTTTGTGGTATGAATCAAGCGTACACTCATCACTGGTTGTGAGTTTACAACTCCCATCTTGTGAGTTCATAAGGATCCTGTACATCCTTGTGTTCAGCTCGGCTTGTCTTATTGGCATATTTTTCCATGTATGCTCAATACAGTAACATTCAGTACCCTTGCACTAGTGAAAATTTAAATTCTTGGCATAAGTAACGTTTGAATTTTTGTGTCAATTAAGCCCCAAATCCCAATTCAGCAGTTCGTACTATATATTCTCTAGAAAATTTCAACATATTTTGTGCATTTTCACTGAATCATATCCCAGCCATTGCTACATGATTATATTTATTTTGTTTTCAGACATATATTGAGTGACTTGTTTTTGCAAATATTTGATTATGTTAATGTAATGTCACAGGATTATAGCTGTTAGTGTTAGCTGACAGCTCGTGCAAATTGTTTTGTTTTCTTTGCCCCAGATTAAGTTGTCCTTCATTTCTGTTGTGCTAAGCGTCAATTATTGATGTGTAAAGTGCACTATTATTTTTGCCTACAGTGAGTTTTGTGTGCAACAATATCTTTGCAACAGCTTATGTAAACATGTACCTTATTTCATTTACTATTCTTCCAGTTTCTGCCAATTTTAAAATTGTGTTCACATTATTCCTTTTGCACATGGATTATATTACATTGTTATCTTCCAATCTGCAATATCTAGCACTAGCAACAGTTTTCCTTCAGTACTTTATCGGTCTTTGCATAATTTCATTCAGACTCTTGTTTTCAGACTCAAGTATCTTTGCAAATAAAATCTTCTCTAGTCACCTTAAACATCACCCTTGCTTACAGTAGTTTTGCTATAGTAAATTCATTGTTGCTATTTTTCCTTGCATTTGCTAATATTATATTTTTCACTGTTCATTCTGTGCATTTTAATTTAGTCTCTCGGTTACTTGTTTAAACACCAGTTTCCACTGATTTCAGAGCGTAACATTTTTCCTTGGGTGGTTCATAGTACGCTTTCCATCGTCTCGTACCAGTTATTTACTTTTGTGTATCTTGTATATGTACGTTCTCATTGACTCCGAATCGAGCCAAGAGAGTTTCAGCATTCATTGTTCCTTCTTAATTTCTCTACCACAGAACCACTGAGGATACAGGGGTAATACCACATCTATATAAGAAGTGTAAAGATAAGCTAAATGCCTTCAGAGATGCTGCTGGCTACAGCACCAATGATGGTGCTAATGTAAGAATAGTGAGAGCAAGGTACATAGCCTAAATTAGATTTCTAACTGATTATTCTGCGCTCATGTTAATGTTAATTTAAGGAAAAGTCTCTCCGGTATTTGGAACTAATGTAAAACGAAGCCATCAAAATTATTTTCGCATGTTTCAAATTTACCAAGTTTTTTACTATAAGGAGGAGCCTGGTGTTCCTTGTACAGTATCAATGATAGGGTTATTGTTATTAGAATGTTAAGAAATAAACCAGACTCTTTCAATACAAATTTTACTAAACCTCTACACGTAAATAAACAGGTAAAGTTGAAGAGCAGTTCATCTTTCCATGGAAGCTGTATTCATTTATTATCAAATATCTGAAAACCTTTCCAAGATACTCGTCACTAGTAAGACCTTCCCTTAAATCACTTGAATAGGCAATAATATATCACAAAGTGTATACACTGATAGATCTAAGCAGGAGTTTACTATCAGAGCTGTATCTTTCTAATGCTGCCACCTTCCTATATAAGAAATACATATAGTAACTATATTGAAATAGGCATAAGAAAAAATAGGGCAACTACAATGCAAATTGAATTATTTGTTTTTCTAATGACATTAACGTTAACATATAACACTGAGCCTGACTCTATTGTCATTACTGATTATATGTCATCAACGAGGGCACTTGACTGACTTATTGACTCTGAGAACATACTTATTGGAGTAGCCACTTATAGATACTCTAAAATCAGTGAAAAAAGAATTAATGTACAATTCTTATAGATTCCATCACATATTGAATTACTTCTTGATAAAGTTGATAAGTTAGCCAAAGAAAATACCCTGAAGGAAAATATAGAGTATTACATTGGTATATCTGTATTTAACATTAGGAGTAATATCAGGAGAGATGTAAATAAGAAATGCCCACTTATTGAGGAATATAGAGACAGACGGAATAATAAGCTACGTAATGTCACGGTATATCATTAAAAAAAAAGATACCAGACATATTAATTAAGCAAATATTCAAAATTTAGCAACAGATATATATTCACATAACTCCTGTTAACCCTTTTGGGGTTCTAGTTTCTAAGCTTTCTATGTAACTGGTAACACTTTTGATGCCCAGTCCTAGAACTCTTGTGTATTCATATGCTCTTACGCTATCGTTCACAGGATGGTTATGAGGTGTACAACAAAATAGCAACTTTGGCGACAAGTCTAAAATCAAGTCTTCTGCTTCTCTGATCTTTTACGTTCGACTTCACCTTTATCGGTTCTTCTAATCATCGCCATCACAGTCACTCTTATGCCAGTTTGAATAGTGATTCTTCTTCATAAAACGAAATAGGCAATGTTTTAAGAGACCATAGTTAGTCTTTTGGGGAAACTGTTCCTCAGGAAGGTGAATATCAAGCAGCTACTTGAATTTTCTGCAGATTACACATATCCATCCCTTACCTATGATGGTAACCCAGAGTTGTTAGAGATATGTCCATAAAAAAATAACGAAATAAAACATACAACTAAAAATTCTGCTGCGTGAACAGAAAACGGGCAGCCTATTGCATGGTAGAGGGAACAACGTAGATTTTCACTCTAAAGGTGCCTTACCCAGTCTAACATTTGTCTGTCTTTAAAGAAGTTAAATTATGTTTATGATTAAAAGAACGGTTTGGCCATGACAGTGCTGCCGTTTATCCTTATATTCTTGCGAGGAATTCTCTTATTAAGAGAGTTACAAGAATGCTAGGCTTCACTCCATGTTCTTGACCATTTTGAAAACAGTGTCCTAAAATAAACTATAAATATATATGAATTAACGTGAGAAAAGAAAATATAACATTGAATTAACACTAACGCTAATCGTTAACTTTTCCATATTTTTAAACATGCTTCATCCATCAATAATTCCTAAGTCTCTAGTTCTGGTAGGAGTATTTCAGTGAGAGTTACAGCTGTATTGAGACTGTACTCTCTCGACTAAAGCTGCTTGTCACGTGAACTTATAATTCCCAATATTTTCCCAAAGAGAAATGCAAAGACGCAGAAATCATCTCTCAATGCTAAGTCAATAAGGTCTTTGACTGTGGCTTCCCCATCATTCTGTTTGGCTTCAGGTAAGTTCAACAAAACGCTCTGTATTTCATTAAAGTTTCCAAGAATGCTTCTGGTAGTGTTTAGCTGTCCAAACTTTTTTTTTCCTTGCAGTAGACGACTAAGTTCTGTTCCACCATGCAGTTCATTACCTTTAGATGTCTTCGGAATTTAAACAGCATTCGACACTAGTCTGTGTCTCGGGGCAGCAGAGAACACTTTTGATAGAGTCAGGAAGAAGATGGTTGAAACAATGAACAAAAGGAACAGAACGTTTGTGATGTTCTTGAAGAAGAGCTTTTATGTGGATCCATATAAGCAAGAGGTCTCCGACGCCTCCTCCCTCTTCCCTCCACACAAGTGCTCCTTTCCTTGCTTGCTGGCTTGATTCCTTATAGTGCAGGTCTACCACAGGAGTTATAAGCATGCAGTCAGCGGAAATAAGCGAAATTCTTTACAAGCAAATATATTTACCAGCTGTCACTTTCTGCCTAATTGGAGAAATATGGTATCTGCATCGAAACAGATAGGACATTGCTTGAAGTTGTTGGTATAGGAGGTTTTGGCAGAAACACGAGCCAGCCTCTATTTTACCCCTAAAGTAATGAAGTAGAATTGTGTGTGTGTGTGACTCACGAAATCGTAATGACACGACTGCAAACAAACCAAACTCCAGACCGATGCGTTAGCAACGCGTCGATCTGGAGTTTTATGACTGACCGCAGGTTCTATCCCCCCGTGGTATGTTTTTTTTTCGTGTGTGTGTGTGTGTGTGAGAGAGAGAGAGAGAGAGAGAGAGAGAGAGAGAGAGAGAGAGAGAGAGAGAGAGAGAGAGAGAGAGAGAGAGAGAGAGAGAGAGAGAGAGAGAGAGAGAGAGAGAGAGAGAGAGAGAGAGAGAGAGAGAGAGAGACACACACACACAGAGAGGATGATTGGAAGGGAAAGGGGAAGAAGTGGAGTCTTGAGAGGGAACATTCAGTGGATGTGAGATGCTGTTTGGTCCCTCCAGAAAGGTGTATGTGAGGGAAGGGCTACTAAGACAACGTATTTGGTACACAGGAAAATAGTGAATCATCTTTGTATATACTGTGAATTTTATGAATATTATGCAGGACAACGAGGATCAAGATGAGTATTACAATATATGTGGGTGGAACAAGTCAACAAGTGAATGTATGAGGCTGCGCCCACCCTTTCCATTTAATACCCCAAACCCACCCCTTAATGTCATGGTCGGTCTGCCCCCGAGACAACAAACAGTATTTCCACTCAATGCTCCACAATTTCAGAACTGCAAAGACTGTGGTTGAACTTTGTATAATTTAGAGACATTTTGAGATACCAATATCTTTTTTTATTGCTCGCTAAATGGACTTACCGTGTGGGATGGCAGGAAAGTATGAAGATGTCTTTCATCGGGCTCCTCTTGGATCTCGCCTCACACCGAGTATCCGTGGTTCGATCCCCGGCAAGGGTTGAAACATTAGGGGTCTGTGGAACTGTTCATTCATTTTAGTTGTTTTTGGTTCAATTTCAATGAACGTTGATACTGTGATTTAACCAGCATTTTCAACCTTCACCAATATTTGTGAATTGACTTTGTGTTGCAAAATTGAAAGATATTGCAAAATTTTATGTAGAGGTGGGAGGGTATAAAACCATCCCTGCTCAAGAAAATTGGTAAGATATACAATGTTCTAGTCGACATCAGATGAAAGATAAAGAGTTAGATAATCTTTATTTCAGAGGCTTTTGAGAGAAATGTCAATAGATTGTATTAATTTTTTTTTTTTAAATTTGTGTGTTTTTTTAAGGACTTTTTTGGGAGGAAAAAATTAAATAAAAACAAAACAGTAGGACATATCTAAAATCAATGTTGAAATTGTAATAGAACCATCATTCCTCAATAACATCTGAAAAAATCATGACACTCCTATAAATAATCTTCTCAAGTATGGGAAAATAATGTCAATAACTTATTCCTGTTTTATTCACAGTTTTGTTATATGTAAAACTCTATGGAAATGGCGCACCAAATTTGACCGTGTTGTACACCCAACATTTGTTGACAGCTCTCTGGCTACTGAGGCACCATCTCTCGCTCTGCTCACTCTAGTCCTCACAGAAGTTACCATGTAGACTATTTTGAATGAAACAATCATCAAAATCGTTATTTTTGGAGTAAAAACAAAACAAAAAAAAAACACTATTGTCAACAGGCCCTCTTGATTATAGGAAAAACAAAAGAAAGTTACATCTTTGGAAAAACATTCTTAGAAATATGATACAGAGAAGCTGATTACATCAACATGTAGCCAGAATTATGCACTATTTTTTGGTAAGAAAATATTATTTTCCATAATTGTTCAGGTTCAATTTTTTTACCCCTCATAAATAGTGCCTCGGCCCCTTAGGCGTGTTTATTTACACCTGTTGTCCCCGTTCACCTAGCAAGTAGGTACCTGGGTGTTGGTAGCATCCTGGGGAACAAGATTGAGGACCCCAATGGAAATAAGACAGACAGTCCCTCGATGACGCACTGCCTTTCTTGGGTTATCCTTGGTGGATAACCCTCCGGGGTTAAAAATCCTAACAAATTCTTATCTTAATTCACTCACTCCCGCCCCTTCCCTCTCACCTATTCTCCAATACAATTATAATCTTCCTGCCTGTGTTTTAGTTCCTCCACTCTCACAAATCTAATAGTGGCACATGCTGTGTCAAGTTCCCAGGGTTCCTCTAGCCAGGAGCATCGTTGTGCTCATTGCTGAAGCACCTGTCAGTTGTGCAGCGAGAAGTAGGGACTGTTTCCTCTACTTTGTGCATGTGACATCGTCCTTTTTCACAGGTGAAATTCTTCTGAGTGCTCATTAACATTAAGGCTTCCAGCTGAGAACGACGACCAACAGTCAATAGAGCCAATAGCCTTCCAGACTTCACATCAAATACTATCTACCGGAATGCTGTCTCATCCATATAGCAGAACGCCCTCAAGCTGTTGCCAAACTTTTGAAAAAGTTTAATGACGCCCCATCAAATAAACGGTAAGGCCTGTCTTCATTTCCCACCCAGAAAGGACAAAACCTGACAAAATTTGTCAATAGGACAATAATTGAGTCCCCTAAATATGACAATTTCATCCATCTTCACTCTAGTGTGAAAAACATCCACCGGGGACGTGAAAATAAGAACCAAAAACAAATGAAACCTGAAAAATAAAATCACAAATAAACAAGAAAATTGAAGGGGGAGATACTACTAGGGCAATTAGACTGATTATTAGCAAGAATACCATTATTCCCAGTGATCCCACTACAAAAAAAACACCTACCCAAAGTTATAGACAGTGACACCGACAACCCCTATAGTGCCACAGTGAAAAGTACCATTAACCCTTTAAGAATCAGATGTGTATAAAGCTGCTATATCATTCCCGCCAGGCTCAGCAGGTGGGGTTTAGAAGAGGCTAAATTTAGCTCTGAGTAATGTTTCAGAGAGCCTCATGTATGGCTTCACCTGATTTAAGAATTTTAAATTTTTCAATTTATACGTATACGTATAATAATTTGGTAATGGTACCTAGCTACTAGTGTCTCTGAGGTCATTCCTCACCTCTAATTTGGTTCATTGCTAGGTGGCCTACGAAAAAGTACAAAGGATTAGGTCCATTGCTCTTGGCAACTCACTTAAGAACATATGAAAAAAGGAACACTGCAGCAGGCCTACTGGCCCATGCGAGGCATGTTCAAGTCACCCACCGGCCCAAGGCTAGTCAGGGCAGGTTACATCCACTCAAGGAAGGAGCATGGCATCAGACCCATCAGCACAAGTTAGTCAAGTCCAACTCACACCCACCCACACCCACTCATGTATTTATCTAACCTATTTTTAAAAGTACACAACGTTTAGGCATCTACAACGGTACTTGGGAGTTTGTTCCACTCATCCACAACTCTATTATCAAACCAGTGTTTTCCTATATCCATCCTGAATCTGAATTTTTCCAACTTAAAACCATTGCTGCGAGTCCTGTCTTGGCTAGATATTTTTAGCACGTTATTTACGTCCCCTTTATTTATTCGTTTTCCATTTATATACCTCAATCATACACCCCATCCCCTAATTCTATGCCTTACTAGAGAATGCAGATTCAAAGCCCTCAGTCTATTCTCATAGGAAATATTTCTAATACATGGGATCAACTTTGTCATCCTCCTTTGTACATTTTCCAGTTCATTTACATCCTTTCTGTAATTCGGTGAACAGAACTGTGCAGCACAATCTAAATAAGGCCAAACCAAAGATATATAGAGTTGAACAACCTGAGGACATCTATTATTTTTGCTTCTTGATATGAAGCCAAGGATGCTGTTCGCTTTATTACGAACACTTATGCACTGTTGTCTTGGTTTTAGATTACTGCTAACCAGAACTCCTAAATGTGGCATTGTTATTTTCCTGTCCAACATTTCGAACTTTGCATTTGTCTATATTGAACTGCATCTGCCACTTCTCCGACCACTGCATCAGTCTATTCAAGTCTTCCTGGAGTGCTCTAATGTCCTCATTAGAATGAATTGGACGGTCTATTTTGTGTCATCAGCAATCTTGTTTATGTCGCTATTTATTCCCTCATCTATGTCGTTTATGTAAATTGTGAACAACAAAGGGCCCAGCACTGACCCTTGTGGAACACCGCTTGTGACGTGCCCCACTCTGATTTCTCCCAATTTATGCAAACTCTCTGCTGCCTATTTGTCAACCATGCCTCTACCCAGGAAAAAAATTCTCCTACTATTCCGTGTGCCTTAGGTTTCCTCAATAGCCTCTGATGTGGAACTCTATCGAAAGCTTTGCTGAAGTGCATATACACAATATCATATTCACTACCATGATCCTTCAAATACCTAAGTGAAAAAAATTAGTAAATTCGTAAGACCGGAACGCCCCTTTGTAAAACCGTGATGAGTTTCATTAATCAATTTATGCCTTTCAAGATGGCTACGAATTTCCCGGCAATTTTTTATTCCATAAATTTTTCCCTCTATGGAGGTAAGGCTTATTGGTCTATAGGTCGAAGCTAATGACCTGTCTCCTGCTTTTGTAAATAGGTATTACATTTGCCATTTTTCACTTGTCTGACACTATGCCAGATTGTAATGATATGTTAAAAGGTAGGCCACAGGTTTGCTAGGTTCCTCTTTACATTCCTTTAAAACCCTTGTAAACAGTTCATCAGGGCCTGGGGATTTGTTAGGTTTTAATTTCTCTATTTGTCTGAGGACCATGTCACTAGTTACCCCAATCGTGCTTAGTATATTATCTTCCTGCTCTACATAATTTATTATTTCTGGAACTTCGCTAGTATCTTCCTGAGTAAAAATTGATAGGAAGTAATTGTTGAAAATTTCACACATTTCCTTACCACTGTCAGTGACCTGACCTAAGTTACTTTTGAGTGGTCCTATCTTGTCCCTAATCTTACTTTTGCGTCAGTCTTTGAATCCTTTGAGACTTTAGCCTCATAATCCCTTATGCTTTTTTTTATTCCCTTTTTTATGTCACTCTTTAATTGAATATATTGATTTTTTTACTGTCCATATCCTGTTTTGACACACCTACGTATGCCTCTCTTTTGACCAATGAGCTCTTTTAATCTATTGTTTATCCATTTGGGATAATTTTTGTTAGATCTAATTCCATTACTCGGAACATAAGTAGTCTGGGCAGCTAAAACTATGCTCTGAAAAATGTCATAGTGGCAACCATCACCACCTACCTGACCCATACTCAGGTCATTCCAGTTCAGTCCACCCAGGTAATTTCTTAGTCCCATGAAATCGGCCAAGTGGAAGTTTGGGACAGAGACTTGAGTGCAGTTATTTAGATAATTCCATGATATTTTAAAACTAAGTGATTTGTGATCGATTTCCCCAAGCTCTTCATTAATCTCAAGATTATTAATTAGTGATTCTCTGTTGGCAAGAACCAAGTCAAGCAGGTTCTTTTGTCTAGTTGGCTCTGTTGCAAACTGTTTTAAAAAACAATCCTGAATCGTATCAATAAAGTCATTGGACTTAAGATTTCCTGTCAGTGGTCACGTGTGGTCATACCTGTCCTAAGCTGTCTGGGAATTAGCGTGGGGTGATACCGAGCACATGGCTCGCTGCAGTGTTTTAGAATCTCAGGTTGAAGTGTTGAAGAAGGAGGTTCTACTTCTTCAGGAGGAAAATAGGAGGCTGAAGCTTCGCCTAGATGGGTGTGGGTGTGGGAGTGAGTGTGAGATGGTTGGAGCTGGTAAGGAGGAAATGGCTACCAACAGTGAAAGTGGCAGCCGCTTTAAGTGGCAAGTGGTTCACAATTCAGGAAGAAGGAAGATAAGGAAGGTTAATAGAGAAGATGTGAAGGTAGGAAATCGATTCTCTGTTCTCCAGGACGAGTGTACTTCAGTGGTCAGTGAGGTTAAAGGTACCACTGACTCCCCTGCTAATCAAGGTAAGAATATTCTGATTGTGGGAGACTCTCAGGTAAGATATATGGACCGTGCTTTTGTAACAGAGACAGGAAGGTCAGACAGAGGGTGTGCCTCCCAGGAGCTGGTGTTGGTGACATAGTCAGCAGGTTGGATAATATTATGTCAGGTAATGGGAACAAGCCCATTATCTGTCTTAGTGCTGGTGAAATGACATTGGGAAGGGCAGGAGACAGGAGCTACTAGATAAGTACAGGTCAGCCATAGAAGTCGTTAGGTCTAAGGGAGGTATCCCAATCATATGTAGCATTTTGCCTAGAAAGGAGTGGGCAATGAATGGATGTCTAGGGCAATTGGTATAAATTGCTGGCTAGACAGGTACTGCAAGGAACTTGCAATTCCATTCATTGATACCTGGGACAAATTCTATGGCAAACGTGATATGTATGCAAGGGATGGGGTTCATCTCTCTGGGGCTGGAGTGATTGCATTAGCCGATACGATTGGGGGTCATTGGAGACTTGTCTAGGACTTTAAACTGATAGATTATAGAGGTATGGATGTTTGTGGGAAACAATCAGGCTGTAGTATTAGGCCTGGAAACAGCAGATATTACCAGGATACCTCAGGGATATGTTTAAAAACAATATTCAAAATAAAGTTTGTAAATGCAAAGCAATTGATCAACAAACAAAGAGAGATAGTAGAGGGCAACGAGTGACTAGCTCCCTTAAGGTTTACTATACAAATAGTAGGAGTCTAAGAAATAAGATAGATGAGCTAAGATTACTTGCAAGTGCAGGTAATATAGATATTATTGCTATAACAGAGACCTGGTTCAACCTGAAAGATAGAGAAATGCCTTCCGAGTGCAACATTCAGGTTACAAACTATTCCACACTGATAGGGTCAACAGGAAGGGTGGTGGAGTGGCGATGTATGTCAGAGATAATTTAAATTGTTGTGTTAGACATGATATAAGATTAGAAACAGCGGACGCAGAATCTGTTTGGCTACAGTTTCTCGAGGGTCGTGAAAAATTAATTTTGGGTGTGATTTACAGGCCCCCAAGTCTGGATAGGAGTGCAGTAAGCTGCTATGGGACGAAATTCATAAGGCGTCTAGATATGAAAATGTTGTGTTAATGGGAGATTTTAACTTTAGACAAATTGATTGAAACAATGAGACAGGTAATCTCGAGTCTAGTGACTTTCTTGATACGGTTCAGGATTGTTTTTTAAAACAGTTTGTGACAGAACCAACTAGAGGTAGCAACTTGCTTGATTTGGTTCTTGCCAACAAAGAATCACTAATTAATAATCTTGAGGTTAATGAAGAGCTTGGGGAAAGCGATCACAAATCACTTAGCTTTAATATATCATGGAATTACCCAGGTAACTGCAATCAAGTCTCTGTTCCAGACTTTCGTGTTGCCGACTTCATGGGGCTGAGAAATTACCTAGGTGGGCTAAATTGGGATGACCTGACTATGGGTCAGGTAGGTGGTTTTGGTTGCCAATATGACGTTTTTCAGAGCGTAGTTCTAGCTGCCCAGTCAACCTTTGTTCCAAGTAGGGAAATTAGATCTAAGAAAAATGATCCTAAATGGATGAACAATAGATTAAAACATCTCATTGGTCAAAATAGAGGCATATATAGGCGTATCAAAAGAGGGGATGGACAGATAAGAAATCAATATTTTCAATTAAAGAGAGAAATAAAAAAAGGAATAAGAAAAGCAAAAAGGGATTATGAGGCTAAGGTCGCAAGGTTCTTTCAGGTATACAGAAGTAAGATTAGGGACAAGATAGGCCCACTTAAGAGTAACTCAGGACAAATCACGGACAGTGATAAGGATATGTGTGAAATTTTCAATACTTACTTCCTCTCAGTTTTTACTCAGGAAGATACTAGCGGAATTCCAGAAATAATAAATTATGTAGAACTATGCTCGATTGGGGTAACTAGTGACATGGTCCTCAGACAAATAGAGAAATTAAAACCTAACAAATCCCCAGGCCCTGATGAACTGTTTGCAAGAGTTTTAAAGGAATGTAAAGAGGAACTTAGCAAACCTTTGGCAAATCTTTTCAATATATCACTACAAACTGGCATAGTGCCAGACAAGTGGAAAAGGGCAAATGTAATACCTATTTACAAGGCAGGTGACAGGTCCTTAGCTTCGAACTATAGACCAATAAGCCTTACCTCCATAGTTGGTAAATTTATGGAATCAATAATTGCCGAGGCAATTCGTAGCCATCTTGAAAAGCATAAATTGATTAATGAATCTCAACACGGTTTTACTAAGGGGCGTTCCTGTCTTACGAATTTACTAACTTTTTTCACTAAGGTGTTTGAGGAGGTAGATCATGGTAATGAATATGATATTGTGTATATGGACTTCAGTAAGGCTTTCGATAAAGTTCCACATCAGAGGCTACTGAGGAAACTTAAGGCACACGGAATAGCAGGATAATTTTTTTCCTGGGTAGAGGCATGGTTGACAAATAGGCGGCAGAGAGTTTGCATAAATGGAGAGAAATCAGAATGGGGGCGCGTCTCAAGCGGTGTTCCACAGGGGTCAGTTTTGGGCCCCCTGTTGTTTACAATTTACATAAACGACATAGATGAGGGAATAAATAGTAACATAAGTAAATTTGCTGATGACACCAAAATAGGTCGTCCAATTCATTCAAATGAGGACATTAGAGCACTCCAGGATGATTTGAATAGACTGATGCAGTGGTCGGAGAAGTGGCAGATGCAATTTAATGTAAATAAATGCAAAGTTCTAAATGTTGGGCAGGACAATAACCATGCCACATATAAGCTGAATAATGTAGATCTTATTACTTGTGATTGCGAGAAGGATTTAGGAGTTCTGGTTAGTAGTAATCTGAAGCCAAGACAACAGTGCATAAGTGTTCGCAATAAAGCTAACAGAATCCTTGGCTTCATATCAAGAAGTATAAATAATAGAAGTCCTCAGGTTGTTCTACAACTCTATATATCTTTGGTTAGGCC
The DNA here is from genome assembly GCA_009830355.1 of Cherax destructor. Taxonomy (NCBI): domain Eukaryota; kingdom Metazoa; phylum Arthropoda; class Malacostraca; order Decapoda; family Parastacidae; genus Cherax; species Cherax destructor. Next base: position 57,468 of record WNWK01009166.1, on the reverse strand, counting down.
TCATTTAGATTATGCTGCACAGTTCTGGTCACCGTATTACAGAATGGATATAAATGCACTGGAAAACGTACAAAGGAGGATGACAAAGTTGATCCCATGTATCAGAAATCTTCCCTATGAGGATAGACTGAGGGCCCTGAATCTGCACTCTCTAGAAAGGCGTAGAATTAGGGGGGATATGATTGAGGTGTATAAATGGAAAACAGGAATAAATAAAGGGGATGTAAATAGCGTGCTGAAAATATCCAGCCTAGACAGGACTCGCAGCAATGGTTTCAAGTTGGAAAAGTTCAGATTCAGGAAGGATATAGGAAAGCACTGGTTTGGTAATAGAGTTGTGGATGAGTGGAACAAACTCCCGAGTACCGTCATAGATGCTAAGACGTTGTGTAGTTTTAAAATAGGTTAGATAAATACATGGGTGGGTGTGGATGGGTGTGAATTTGGACCTGACTAGCTTGTATTACCAGGTCAGTAGCTGTACTAATTCCTTAAGTGGAAGTGACCTGACCAGGTGGTCGGCTGACCAGGTGGTCAACTAGACAATTATATGAGTGGGTGCGGTTGGGTGTGAGTTGGTCCTGACTAGCCTGTGCTAGGTCAGATGCAGTGTTCCCTCCTTAAGTGAATGTAACCTGACCTGGCTGGGTCGGGGCTTAAGCCGTTGGAGATTTGGACCTGCCTCGCATGGGCCAGTAGGCCTGCTGCAGTGTTCCTTCTTTCTTATGTTCTTATGTTCTTATTGTTCCAATCAATTAGACTAAAGTTAAAATCTCCCATTAACACAACATTTTCATATCTAGACGCCTTATGAATTTCATCCCATAGCAGCTTACTGCACTCCCTGTCAAGGTTTGGGGGCCTATAAATCACACCCATAATTAATTTTTCACACCCCTCGAGAAACTGTAGCCAGATTCTGTTTCCGATTTTTTAATCTTATATCCTGTCTAACACAACAATTTAAATTATCTCTGACATACATCGCCACTCCACCACCCTTCCTGTTGACCCTATCAGTGTGGAGTAGTTTATAACCCTGAATGTTGCATTCAGAAGGTATTTCTCTATCTCTCAGGTTGAACCAGGTCTCTGTTATAGCAATAAAGTCTATATTACCTGCACTTGCACGTAATCTTAGCTCATCTATCTTATTTCTTAGACTCCTACTATTAGTATATTAAACCTTAAGAGAGCTAGTCACTTGCTGCCCTCTACTGTCTCTCTTTGTTGATCAATTGCTTTGTCTTTACTAGCAACTTTATTTTGAATATTGTCTTTTAAACATATCCCTGAGGTATCCTGGTAATATCTGCTGTTTTCAACCCTAGTACAGCAGCTTGACTGTTTCCCACATACACCCATACCTTTATAATCTATCAGTTTAAAGTCCTAGATAAATCAACAATGGCCCCTTCCTCAATTGAGTTAGCTAATGCAGGCACTCCGGCCCCAGAGAGATGTAGCTCATCCCTTGCATACTTATTCCAATTGCCCTAGACATCTATTCATTACCCACTCCAATTCTAGGCAAAATGCTACATATGTTTCTGACCCCTCCCTTAGACCTGACTACATCTTTAGCTTACTTGTATTTATCCAACAATTCCTGTCTCCTACCCTTCCCAATGTCATTTCCACTAGCACTAAGACAGATAATGGGCTTGTTCTCATTACCTGACATATTATCCAACCTGTTGACAATGTCACCAACACTGGCTCCCGGGAAGCACACTCTCTGTCTCACCTTTCTATCTCTGTTACAAAATGCATGGTCCATATATCTTACCTGGGAGTCTCCCACAACCAGAATGTTGTTACCTTGAATAGAAGGGGAGTCAGTGGTACCTGTAACCTCACTAACCACTGGAGTACACTCATCCTGAAGAACATAGAATCGATTTCCTACCTTCAGATCATAGATGATAGGTGTTCTTTAAGCCCATTGTAATCTGGTAAGTGTAAATCTGAGACCATTACTGAGTTATCCATACTATCATACATCCATCCAATGCTAAAGGTATTTGATTTGTTGGTGACTAAAATTAAATAATTACTATGTTATCAGGCCTTGAGGCCCAAACAATTTCCTCCCACAGTACTCTTCCTTGGTCCCTATCCCTCTGAAAATTCTAGCCAGACAGACTCTGTATGTGTTATTTCACACTTTATACCCATTTTTATGCAACAATTCAAGCTATATCGGACATACAGTGCCACCCCCACCCTCTGATACTTCTGTTTGCTTGTAACAAATTATAAAGCTGAATGTGACATTCAGCAGGCATGTCCCGATTTTTCATATTAAATCATGTCTCAGTTATGGCAAATACATCAGTGTTACCCACACTTGCAACTAATCTCAACTCGTCCATCTTATTTCTAGCACTACGACTATTAGTATAATATAAATTTAGAAACCCTCCCTTCTCTTTTCTCTTCCTGCTCATTTCTGTTCATCCACTATCCCTATTACTGTCCTTATCACCTAGTGCCAATGGCTTTCCAATATTCACCAATAACTCTACCTTATTCTGCCTATAACTGGTTTCCTTAAAACTCACACTATCGATACACTGAGAATTCATTGCTTTCCCTCAATAACCCATGCCACTACTGTTTCTAGCCCTAACAGCTCCCTCCACTGCATTGGCCAGTGTCCCCACCCCAAACCTAGATATGTGAACCCCATCTCTGGCATACATATCATTTCTGCCATAGAAGAGGTCCCAGTTGTCCACGAATATTACTGCTTTTTTCTTACAGTGTTTGTACAGCCAGCAATTGACACCAATTGCCCTGGACAACCATTCATTTCCATGTCCTTTTCTCGGCAAAATGCCACATATCACAGGGTTCCCACCATCGTATTATCTGCACTGAGGCAGATAATAGGATTGCTCCCATTACCTTTCATGATGTCATCTAGACTGGTAACAATATCTTCTATCCACGCCATAGGAAAACATACACTCTGCCTCCTCTTCCTATCTCTAAGACAAAACAACCTATCCATAAACTTAACCTGACTGTCCCCAACTAAAACAATGTTCTTACCTTCACTGGTGGAGTTTGTCGTGACATTCTCTATGGTCTTCGTTGGGATAGCTTTCATTGGAATGGTCATTGCTGGGGTTTCAATTAATGTCAACTCACCTTTGTCTGCCAATGCTTCCATGGTGCTCATTGTTATGTTCCCTGTAGACAACCCACATTCGTCGGGTAACACAGAAAATTGGTTTTAAGTTTCCACAGTAGTCTTCTGGTTCTTCGTTGTTTCTGTCACTCCGTCCATCTTTTTGATCCTTAGCTTCATTCCATGCTGCCCAGCCACTGTCCAGGTTCCCCTCCTGATCTGAGGACTCACAACAGGATTATTACAAATCCCCTTGTTTTTCTTCATCAATCACCGTATCTCGAGTTTAGCCACCCTCAGCTACTCCTTAAGCTGCTGGTAAAGTTGCTCAATGGAGGACATCATGGTTCAGATTAACAGAGAGTACACTGGACACGTCTTCACAGAGCAAGGTACCAGTCACCACTGAAATTAATTTTTTCCACATAGTTTTTATTAAATAAATTTAAATTTTCAAATCTGGGAATTTTCTGCCTAAGCAGTTTAAAAACTATGTGTAACTGCAAATTTTTAAACACTTTAAATTTAACAATGCTGCAGTAATGAGAATTTGAAGAGTGAAAGTTAAGGTTCAACATCTTTCCGGACCTTCACAGCACGTTTAAGATTGTCACAGTATCCCAGCAAGGCGGTAGCAGTCTTCACTTCCTTCAGCAAATCTTTCAAGTACTCGAAGAAGAGGGCGCACAGAGCCTTAAGTCTCTCTGAAACATCGTCACTGTAGATGTTTAGAGCATCTACAGTGCTCGATACAGCTTCCCAGACCAGATCACAGACCTCAACATTTATGGTGTTACAAACACTAATGTTCTCACATAACTGTATCGGAGACATTAACAAAGCGGCGCCTTGACAAGATTGTATTAATGAACGTCACATTTGTTTTTATCTAGTGATGGAGTCTACCTGAGAGTTTTTCTTTAGTGTTTTTTTAATGAATATTTTCTTTGTCAGTACAGAGGTAAGAGAACTGAACATGTGAAGATGTTAAAAAAGTTAATCAAATTTGTTTAAATATATGAGAATGTGTACTCATGTATGGGTATGTGTGTATGTACCATGGGATTTGGAGTGTGAAATGAGTGCGTGTGTGTTTTTAGAGAAGATTAAATATGTTGTTGTATGCACGTGTGCGTATGTGTGATACGGAAAATAATGTACATTTGTTTTTTTCGTATGAAAATGTGTGTTAGTCACGCACAGGTCGGGGAACCGGGGTAAAGTACCCAAAATAGAATAAAAATGAAAATATCGGGGAAAAATTGCACAAATATTTATTATTTAATAAACGAGACAAATTATCATCAAAAAGTCCAAATTTTTATGTTGTTTCCAAAATGAAACATCCTTTCTCCAAAACCTGCAGTGGAAATGTTTTCAATGAAATTCTTAAGTTCTCTAATGATATTTTTATTTACTTTGTCTGTTATTTTTTTATTTCATGCAGTTTATTTTTCGTCTTATTATTTTGTTAATTTTTTATTTTGTTTTTAAAGTTGCTTTATTGCGTATAATACCTACTTATCAGCTTGTGTGAATAAAAACAAATGGATTCAATAAACTATTTTGAATTTGAACGCCCACTAAACTTTTAAGTCTAGTTCATTCATTCAGAGACTCACAGGTAAGGACCCACTAGGGGCGAGGGGGAAGTGGGGACAGACGAAGAATAGACGGTGAGAGGAAGAACTGCAGTCGAAGAGAGTCAGGACTAAACCCAGCCGTTTGTGGGGTAAACCCCTTAAGTCTAGTTGGGATTGCCTCCTAAGACCTATCTCAGCAATGGGCACACTCTCGACCTGAAGACCATCCAAACTGCAGTGGCTTAGCGCCACGCTGCTCCGGTTCACACTGAATACAAGTTAACTGCGGTGAAGCACAAGTCCACAAACGTGATCTAAATAATCTACATTTGTCACATCTACAAGGGTTGACATGAAAGACACAAATGAAGTTAATAATATCATCAAGAGGAGCCACGATCTGTCTGGGTATCCGGCTGAAAGAGAACCCCTACCTCTAGCATCCAGCCTTCCCAGCAATCCTGCTAACCATCCATATGTGATTTTTTTTGTTTATCTCTGGAAAATGGAAGACTCTTAACATTGGGCAAGATCTGCGTGTCCACCCTGACTGACATATATATACATCGTACTGTGGGTAAACACCATAATGCAGTTGATCACAGGAAATCGTCCAGTATTCGACTATAAGTGCAGTACCTCAGCTTTTAATATGTTTAGACAATTTTCGCGAAGCTTTCTCAGTACGAGTTTACTGTCAACTTCTTCAGGAAAACGACCGTTGATTGGTAGTAAGTCATGACAGCAAATTCATCATAACAAATAAGAACACAGTGGTTAATGAGACAAGTTTATAATGCTGGAGGAGGAAAAATATACATAGCTGAAGATAAAAAGCTGATAATACTGGAGGGAGAGGAAGAACACACTTAGCTCAAGATCAAAATTAATAGAGAACGGAAAGGCATACTATATCAGGAAATGGGTATAATTGTCTTAATTACCCACAGCTAATGGAGGGGGAACCGAAGGGGAATAAATAGAAAACCGCCGTACTCCTCCTATTCAGAGAATGTAACTGATGGTTCCAATTACAGCTCACCTAATGACCTTTTACATAATTATCAGGCATTAGAAATCTCTCGATTGCAGCGGCACGGGAATGAGAGGGAGGAAGGACCTGACAATTCTCCTTGCCAGTATACATCACTTGATTGCTGTTACGGCATTTTTCTTCAGAACACACAGGATATTTTGAGAAGTTTCCATACGGGGTAATTACAATTGATTACTAAATCACACTGAACCAGAGAGCCATCCAAGCTGCTAGCACTCCTAGCACTCTCTCTGAGCTCCCTGCTCAGAGCACTCCCTCTGAGCACCCTTCTCCTAGCACTCCCTCTGAGCATCCTGCTCCTAGCACTCTCTCTGACCACCTTGCTCCAAGCACTCTATATGAGCACCTTGCTCCTAGCACTCTTAGCACCTGGCTCCTAGCACTCCCTCTGAGCACCCTGCTCCTAGCACCACTGCTGAGCACCCTGCTCCTAGCACTCCCTCTGAGCACCCTGCTCTTAGTACTCTCTCTGAGCACTCTGCTCCTAGCACTCCTTCTGAGCACCCTGCTCTTAGTACTCTCTCTGAGCACTCTGCTCCTAGCACTCCTTCTTAGCACCCTGCTCCTAGCACTCCCTCTGAGCACCCTGCTACTAACACTCCCTCTGAGCACCCTGCTACTAGCACTCCCTCTGAACACCCTGCTCCTAGCACTCCTTCTGAGCACCCTGCTCCTAGCACTCCCTCTGAGCACCCTGCTCTTAGTACTCTCTCTGAGCACTCTGCTCCTAGCACTCCTTCTGAGCACCCTGCTCCTAGCACTCCCTCTGAGCACCCTGCTACTAGCACTCCCTCTGAACACCCTGCTCCTAGCACTCCCTCTGAGCAGCCTGCTACTAGCACTCCCTCTGAGCACCCTGCTACTAGCACTCCATCTGAGCACCCTGCTACTAGCACTCCCTCTGAGCACCCTGCTACTAGCACTCACTCTGAGCACCCTGCTCCTAAATGCAAAACTTCTGTCTCTCCCTCCCTCTCCCTATTCTTCTCTCCCTTTTAAAAGGTTAGGTTAAGGTTCTCTATTCCTTTACAGTGTTCTTTTTATCTTCCGGTGTTCTATGTGTCTTATTGTGTTATGTGTCTGTGTTCTTTTTTTCTTGCAGTTATCTGTCTCCTACTGTGTTCTATCTTTCAGTGTTCTGTATCTCTTACAGTGTTTCGTCTCTCATCACAATATTCTGTTTCTCTTTCAGTGTTCTGGTCCTCTTATAATGTTGTGTATTTCAAAGTGATCTGTGTCTCTTACACTGTAATGTTTTACCGTGATCTGTGTCTCCTATAGTGCTCTGTGTATCTTTCTGTGATGTCTCTTCCCGTGTTCCGAGTCTGTTGCAATGTTTTGATCTGAGTATCTTTCATTGTTTCTTATATCTTCCAGTACTCTGTGTCTCTTCCCGTGTTCTCTATCATTCACCGTGTTCTGTATTTTTTCCAGTTTTCTGTGTCTATTATTCTCTGTCTCTTCCAGTGTTCTGTGTCTCTAACCGTGTTCTGTGTCTCCAACCGTGTTTTGTGTCTCCTTCCGTATAATGAGTCTCTCGCCGTATTCTCTCTCTCACGGTGCTTTGTGCCACTTCCCGTGTACACTGTCTCTTCCCTTGCTCTGCAAGTCTTCCCGTGTTCTGTATGTCTTGACGCCACTACTGGCGATTTACAACAAAAGGTTTGAGAACTTGACCAGAGATTAACTACTAAGGCAAAACTGACTCTTGAAATCCCCCATCAAATGTGTGTAATTTCCTGAGTCAGTCTATAACAAATAGGTGAATTAAGTGTTAGAAACTGTATTACTGTGAGTGATTTAATGTCACACCCTGCGTGACACTAACTTAGTGTTACACCCTGTATTAGTGTGTGTGATGTAGTGCTACACCAAGCGTGGTTTAATGTGGTTTAGTATTATACCCTGAGTGGCTGTGTGACGTTGTACTACACCCTGCGTTATTGCAAGTAATTTAATGTTACCCCCAGCTTGGTTGTGAGACATTTAGTGTTCCACCCTGTGAGGTTTAGAGTGATTTAATGTCACACACTCCGGGGCTTAAGTAATTTACTGTTACAAATAGCTTGGGCGTGAGTTGTTTATTGTTACTCCCTGAGTGGAACAACTCATGGGAAAAGTTTTCGTCATTTGCAGGGAGTTGGTGGCCAGAGTGGTTGACAACAAAGTGAACACAGGTGAACACTGGACTCCAACATGCTGCAGAGGGGGCGATACGAGTGTATAGAAGGATGAATTGAGGAAGTTAGACTCTAAGGGAAATTTTAAAGGCGTAAACGAAAGTGAGGGAGAAAGCTAGCATTCAACTGTGTGTGTGTGTGTGTGTGTGTGCGTGTGTGTGTGTGTGTGGATGTATGTGTGCATGTATGTATGTGTGTGTGTGTGGTAAAGAGAGAGAGAGAGAGAGAGAGAGAGATGAGAAAGAAATGAAAGAGGAGAAATATTGGTTTCGTGTACTGGGTATGAAGAGAGAAGGGGGGGAAAGTGGAGGAATGTGGTGAGACGCGAGGAAGGATAAAAAGGTAGATAGGAAGAAAACAAAGTAGATGAAACAGTCATAAGACAAGCATATGAGGAAAGAAAACAACTGCTCAAAATAGTCTCCTTAAAGTAGGATGCAAGAAAAATATTGGACAGATTAGCAGCTCTCCATGGCGACTAGAATTACCGCGCATTTTTTGATTATAAATTTCAATGTCACTTCAAAGAAGTTACCAGTGTACACATTAATGAAGGAGATGTGTCGTAAACGTCAGCCCTGTGGTAAACTCTGTGATGAGTGGAACATTCTGACCATCACAAGAAACTTTAAGTCTCAGAGACTACAAGACTCTCCAGATGATATTATAAGTGATTCCTCGTCGTCTCAATTAACACAGCTAGAGACTTGATAAGCAAAACACAGCCCTTTTACTACGTCAGATTTATTACTCAGCAAGTTGTCCAAGGTAAACAGTGATAAGCAACGCTATAATTATGCCAGTGATGAGAGATACTCTGTTTTTGGGTCAACAGATGGCGGGATCTGTTGACTCGTAGAGTCGGTATTCATTGAACTTGTACTCGTAGTGGTGCTACTGTACTCGTGGTATTACTGCACTCGTGATGTTACTGTACTCGTGGTGTTACTGTACTCGTGGTGTTACTGCACTCGTGATGTTACTGTACTCGTGGTGTTACTGTACTCGTGGTGTTACTGCACTCGTGGTGTTACTGCAATCGTGGTGTTACTGCACTCGTGGTGTTACTTCATTCGTGGTGCTACTGCACTCGTGGTGTTACTGTACTCGTGGTGCTACTGTACGCGTGGTGCTACTGTACTCGTGGTGTTACTGCATTCGTGGTGTTACTGCACTCGTGGTGTTACTGTACTTGTGGTGTCACTGCACTCGTGGTGTTACTGTACTTGTGGTGTTACTGCACTCGTGGTGTTACTGTACTCGTGGTGTTACTGCACTCGTGGTGTTACTGTACTCGTGGTGTTACTGCACTCGTAGTGTTACTGTACTAGTGGTGTTACTGCACTCGTGGTGTTACTGTACTCTTGGTGTTACTGCACTCGTGGTGTTACTGTACTCTTGGTGTTACTGCACTCGTGGTGTTACTGTACTCGTGGTGTTACTGCACTCGTATTGTTACTGTATTCGTGATGTTACTGCACTCGTGGTGTTACTGTACTCGTGGTGTTACTGTACTCGTGGTGTTACTGCACTCGTGGTGTTACTGCACTCGTGGTGTTACTTCACTCGTGGTGTTACTGTACTCGTTGTGTTACTGTACTCGTGGTGTTACTACACTCGTGGTGTTACTGCACTCGTGGTGTTACTGCATTCGTGGTGTTACTGCACTCGTGGTGTTACTGCATTCGTAGTGTTACTGTACTCATTGTGTTACTGCACTGTGGTGTTTCTGTACTCGTAATGTTACAGTACTCGTGTTACTGTTCTCGTGGTGCTACAGTACTCGTATTGTTAATATACTCGTGATGTTACAGTACTCCTGTTGATTCTGTACTCGTGGTGTTACTGTACTCGTGGTGTTACTGTACTCGTGGTGTTATTGTACTCGTGGTGTTTCTGTACTCGTGGTGTTACTGCACTCGTGGTGTTACTGCACTCGTGGTGTTACTGTACTCGTGGTGTTACTGTACTCGTGGTGTTACTGTACTCGTGGTGTTACTACACTCGTGGTGTTAATGCACTTGTGGTGTTACTGTACTCATTGTGTTACTGCACTGTGGTGTTACTGTACTGTGGTGTTTCTGTACTCGTGATGTTACAGTACTCGTGTTACTGTTCTCGTGGTGCTACAGTACTCGTGGTGTTACTGTACTCGTGGTGTTACTGCACTCGTGGTGTTACTGCACTCGTTGTGTTACTGTACTCGTGGTGTTACTGTACTCGTGGTTTTACTGTACTCGTGGTGTTACTGCACTCGTGGTGTTACTGTACTCGTGGTGTTACTGTACTCGTGGTGTTACTGTACTCGTGGTGTTACTGTACTCGTGGTGTTACTACACTCGTGGTGTTACTGCACTCGTGGTGTTACTGCATTCGTAGTGTTACTGTACTCGTGTTGTTACTGCATTCGTGGTGCTACTGCACTCGTGGTGTTACTGCATTCGTAGTGTTACTGCACTAGTGGTGTTACTGCATTCGTAGTGTTACTGTACTCATTGTGTTACTGCACTGTGGTGTTACTGTACTCGTGGTGTTACTGTATTCGTGATGTTACTGCACTCGTGGTGTTACTGTACTCGTGGTGTTACTGTACTCGTGGTGTTACTGCACTCGTGGTGTTACTGTATTCGTGATGTTACTGCACTCGTGGTGTTACTGTACGCGTGGTGTTACTGCACTCGTGGTGTTACTGTACTCGTGGTGTTACTGCACTCGTGGTGTTACTGCACTCGTGGTGTTACTGCAATCGTAGTGTTACTGTACTCGTGGTGTTACTGTACTCCTGGTGTTACTGTACTGGTGGTGTTACTACACTCGTTTTGTTACTGCACTCGTGGTGTTACTGCATTCGTAGTGTTACTGTACAGTGGTGTTACTGTACTGTGGTGTTTCTGTACTCGTGATGTTACAGTACTCGTGTTACTGTTCTCGTGGTGCTACAGTACTCGTATTGTTAATATACTCGTGATGTTACAGTAATCTTGTTTATTCTGTACTCGCGGTGTTACAGTACTCTTGTTTATTCTGTACTCGCGGTGTTACAGTACTCCTGTTGATTCTGCACTCGTGGTGTTACAGTACTCGTGATGTTGCAGTACTCGTCTCGTTACTGTACTCGTGGTGTTGCTGTACTCGTGGTGTTGCTGTACTCTGGTGTTACTGTACTCGTGATGTTACTGTACTGTGGAATTACTGTACTGCTGTTGTTGTTGTACTCATGGTGTTACAGTACTCGTGTTGTTACTGTACTAGTGGTGTTATAGTACTCGTGTTGTTACTGTATTCGTGGTGTTACAGTACTCCTGTTGTTACAGAACTCGTGTTGCTACTTTGAGTGGTTTATATATAGTATTCACTAAATCTGGATCAGTAGTTACAATAATATAATACACTGCTTGTGGAGGCTAGTACACCAAACGGGGAGTAGAATGAAATTAGCTCTGAGTCACCCACACCATCGTATGTCCTCAGATCACTGTACAACACCTAGCTGTGCTGGATGCATGATTTTTGTAGGGTTGTATGGTCCCATGGTCCAGTGGGTTAGAGCGTCGTGGAATTTTCACTCACCATGAGGTTGGCTAAAACAACATGGGTTCGAGCCCCCGGCTAGTCGCAGTGTTGTTATATATATATATATATATATATATATATATATATATATATATATATATATATATATATACAGTGGAACCTCGGTTGTCTAACTTAATTCGTTCCAGATGTCGGTTCGACAACCTAACCAATTTTCCCATAAAGAATAAGATAAATAGAATTAATGTTCCAGACCAAAAATAACATTATAATAATTTATTAAAAATAATGTACTAACTGCTACATAAAACAATGTATGAAATTTTACTGCACAGAGAAACTGTAAAAATGAATACAAAATGAAAATTTAACTGAAAAACTGTACAGTAAATGAAAATCTAACTGTCTCTTACCTGTCAAAGGATAGTTAATGGCGAAATTGTAGTGGCTTGAAATCTTGCTGGAGAAAGCTGGTAGACCTGCATGTGAGAACATGAGTCTGCCTGGTCAGTGTGTACAGTATAAAAAATAATCCTACTGTACGAAGTGCATAAGGAGAAAAATAACTGAGACCGTGTTATTGGTTTATAACAACGACTTTGCGGTGAATTTTCGTATGGTATTGATGCTTGTATTCTCGTTTGATAGAATGGAAGCATGTGATAGAAGGTATATATGGAAGTTAACAACACAAGATATATAAAATACTTCTTTAGTCTTTGGGTGGTAAGCAAGTGGAATGAATTGAATGAATATGTGGTGGAGTTTTACTCTATGCACAGTTTCAGGAGTTTGCATGGTATAGCTCTTCGGCCAGAAACCAGTTATTCTTCCCAAGTGGAAATTAAGAGGTGGGGCCGGAAGCCGACTCAGAACAGAATGCACACAAACACGAGAAATTCTCACGTTTAAATTTACTAGTGATGGTAAACGATAATTAACAGCAAACTCTTGCAGGTGTCGAGTTTTACCAGGGCTCTGTCATAATTTAGTTTTTTCCCTCGTATGTTTCTTGAAAAAACTTAAGTTTTGCATATGCCAAAACCTAAAAACAATGTGCACTAGAACTGAAAACTAATCCGTATATTATTGTATAGCTGATCTCTGAAGTTATACGCTTAAAGCACTAACAACAACAGTGCTCTTTTTTTTATGGAATAGAGACCGTATCCAGTGATTTTGTATTGATAATATCCAAAATGCAGAACGATGAGTGTAATGTTGGCTCAGAGTCGAGGGTACTTTGCATGTTGACGAGCAGAGGGTGAGAGTGCTGGCTGGGTCGGCCAGCCCACCACACCTGCACGGTGATGGGTACTGCTGTGTGCTGTTAGCATTGCTAACTGGTGGCCTGTGTTAACTCCTACCACTCTTACAAGCTGCCTGGTTATACGCTTCTTGCTCTTGCTCTCTCTCTCTCTCTCTCTCTCTCTCTCTCTCTCTCTCTCTCTCTCTCTCTCTCTCTCTCTCTCTCTCTGTCTCTCTGTCTCTCTTTTCTCTCTCTCTCTCTCTCTCTCTCTCTCTCTCTCTCTCTCTCTCTCTCTCTCTCTCTCTCTCTCTCTCTCTCTCTCTCTCTCTCTCTCTCTCTCTCTCTTTACACAAGGGTTTCACTGGATTAGGTTAAGAGCTGTGACGTATCTCAACTCATATGAAAGATGTTTTGTTGTTATGAGACATACAAGTAATGACCATAATGAAGTTGCAGCCGTTTATGGGCCAGTGATTAAATATAGTCAACTGACTTTATTTCATCAATGTTATTATGCTGTATGAACATGTTCCAAACACATTCTAGGAATTAAGCCATATTATGGGCGGGGATTGAACTCGCGGCTATTGAGTCGTAAAACTCCTGCCGGCGGTCTGGAGTTTTACGAGTCACTTGCCGCGAGTTCAGTCCCCGCCCGTACCATGGTTTGCAATCTTGTCACTATGATTGCGTGAATCATTCTAGGAATGTATGATCTCAGAAGAAGTAATGTTCCTGAAAAGGGTACAGCCAGTGTGTAGTTGCTGTTTTCTGCCCATCGTGTTGAGTAAAATCTGTTTTGTTGTTCGCGAATGCAACCAGGTATGGTACCTTGACAACAATGGCCTTGTAACATAAAAGTGAGGTCAACCACATCCCTCCTGTGTTGATAGCTCTGCTGAAATGATAAATCTGTCAAGGCCGAGTCCAGGCGAGAGATGAGTCGTCGTGCTCTGTTCTCTATTCAGTCAAGTATACGCAGATGAGACGGGGGCCAAGCAATCCAAGAAAGTGGAGCATACTCAAGGTGAGAACGCATATATGCCTCGTGCAGTCATGCAGCCTTTACCGTTGAGCAGATATGAGACACGCCTTAGTGGTGTTACCTTCTTAGCCGTCTTGCTTGCAAAATTTACTACGTGGTTCTTCATAGTCAGTTTGAAATTAAATTTCACCCCTAGGATAGCAACCTCATCCAAGGATTATAACACTCTCCCATTCATTTTTACCACTCCCCAGTATTACCAGCATGGTGTCTAGAGACCATCATTAGTATTTTCTCAGAAGCAACTGTAATCTCTGATTGTTTACCCCAAATGATATAGCTGATAGCTGGTGAATGATGTAACTAAGAGCATGGGATTCTGGGATAAGATGAAGGTCATTGAAGTAGATATTCCATTACATTGACCCAAAGGCACATTCCTGTGGATTTGGTCCCATTAAGAACATAAGAAAGAAGGAACACTACAGCAGGCCTACTGGCCCATGTGAGGCAAGTCTATGTCGCCCCCCCCAGCTTAGATCAATGACCCACATAGTCAGGTCACATCCACTTAAGGAAGGAGAACGGCATCAGACCTAGTAGCACAAGCTAGTCAGGTCCAACTCATACCCATTCATGTATTTATCTAACCTATTTTTAAAAATACACAACGTTTTAGCTTCTATGACGGTACTTGGGAGTTTGTTCCACTCATCCACAACTCTATTACTAAACCAGTGCTTTCTTATATCCTTCCTGAATCCGAATTTTTCCAACTTGAAACCATTGCTGCGAGTCCTGTCTTGGCTAGATATTTTCTGCATGCTATTTACATCCCCTTTATTTATTCCTGTTTTCCACTTATACACCTCAATCATATCCCCCCTAATTCTACGCCTTTCTAGAGAGTGCAGATTCAGGGTCCTCAGTCTATCCTCATAGGGAAGATTTCTGATACATACATGGGATCAACTTTGTCATCCTCATTTGTACGTTTTCTAGTGCATTTATATTCATTCTGTAATACGGTGACCGGAACTGTGCAGCATAATCTAAATGAGGCCCAACCAAGAATATATAGAGCTGGAGAACAACCTGAGGACTTCTATTATTTATGCTTCTTGATATGAAGCCAAGGATTCTGTTAGCTTTATTGCGAACACTTATGCACTGTTGTCTTGGTTTCAGATTACTGCTAACCAGAACTCTAAATCCTTTTCGCAATCTGTAATATTATGATCATAAGATAATATTAATATCTACATCACTGAGGAGGAGGCTTAGTCCAGAGTCAGATACTCCCAGTGCCTGCAGTTATGCGAAGAGTCACTGGTGCCATACTCGGTCGAAAGCACCAGCATTGTTCATTGCTTCTACAAAGCTGATCCTGAATTCATCCACCAACTGGTGCCACAAAATTGAGAAGTTTAATAATAGATAAGCAACAGTGTGACCTTTTCTGAAGCCATATTATGGATTTCAAGGAAGCTAGTGGTGGCCGAAAAACTCTGTCATATTCTTGCAAATGATTGACAGGAGAGACACTGGTCTGTAATTGCTGATTTCCGCTCTGCTCTTCTTTTTATGAATAGGTAATACATTTACCTTTTATTTTACAGAGAAGCCATTTACATTGGTCTCTTTCTCTCTCTTTCTCTCCAGTCTGCCTCAAATCCTTCCGTGCTTCGAAATATACCTGAACACCACGAACCTCTGAAAAAAAAAGCTTGAGCATGTAGGAGGTGCAGACAATTTAGAGGGAGAGCGAGGGTTGTATGGTAATTTGAGTGAGAAGCCACGACGGAAAGGGACTAGGAGGGGATGAAGGAAGGAGAGGCTCGGCTTTTAAAAGTAATTTCGACGAATTGAAGGAGAAATCTGGCTTGGGAAGGAATAATGGTGATGATGTTTACCTTAATGCTGATCGGATTGAGTTTTTATGTAGGTTGCGGTTAGGGATAACTCTTATAAACCAATAACATTTATAAGAGAATGATGAATGCCTATTAATAACATGGGTGAGTTAGCTATAAATCTTGTGAGTAAAGAAGGTTGGTCATATAAAAATGACTTATTTTAAAATTTCGCATTTAAGTGGTTGCCGGATTTTTTTCCCAGTCTCCAATTTTCCGTTTTATTTTTTTGGTCATAACACGAGAAGGCTTTAGCTTCTCAACGTTGGTGTACAGTACCAAGGGCAAGACTCTAGAAACAACTGACATGTACTGAAGTTATTGGATACATTCCCTGATCCTGGAATGGGTATGATACCTACCAACACCCCCAGTTGCTTGGCTTCAAATGTTCAAGAAAACAGCTGCCTCTTAACTCCACGACGATGGAGAGAGAAATTAAATGCATACCAGCACAACTGTCAATTTTATGTGTAAAACTGTGAAATTTTGATTCCTGTTTAATAATGGTAAAAATACTTCAGATTTGCTTTGCTACTTAACAGCTAATGTATCTTATGGACAGAATAGTACCCATTAATCTTAGTTTATGTACGGGCAAATTCGCCAGTGTTAATCGGTTTACCAATTTACTGTTTTCCAGAAAAAAAAAAAAAAAGGTTTGCGTTGTTACTGGGCTAAATAAGTCCAAATTTCCCGATATTATTAAAAGAATAACGATATTGATTTATATTTAATAACTTGAAAATGCCTCGTCTTATCGACGAAGGAAGACACCATATAAATTTATACTATTTAAGTGCAAACTTGAAATTGTAATGGAAATATGACATAAAACGTGAACTCGTTGGATTGAGAATAATCACTGGAAAGCTTGTCTTTCACTTTAATCTATGTAGACATAGTTTAAATGGCCAATATTATTAAATAAATTTGTTTCCAAGTCGTATCTAGAGAGTGCAGCTTCTATTAGACTTCAGACATTTTATAATCTTTCTTAGGTGGTAGTAATTTTAATTGAATTTGGTCATTGCACGACAAAATCTCAATTTTATTGAACTTTATCAAATTGGACTTTCCTAAAAAGTACTAAATCATAGGTTTTTCTTAGACAATTATAATTTTGATATGATACAATAATATTATGCTTTACATAAATGAATTATCCCTATTGGAAGGGGGTGCCTTGATACTGGAGAGGGACTGTTGATCCTAAAGAATTGGACTTATCCTTCCTTGGATCAAATCTCAATGCCTCCTGTTCCACAGGCGCCATATGACCACTATGGGATTGGCGTCTTTCCCAGATTAAAATAAATCAATTGAATGTATTATTAATCTTGAAACGGATGAAACGTTTCTTAGGTATAAGCTGAGTATTTAAAAACATATATAACTTGTTTAATAACTGAGGTATGTATCCTCGGGTCAGTTATAAACTTTCATTTTAGGTTATGTTAGTTTTGATGTAATAATTTTATTAATGAAAATAATTTTTGGAGAAAGTCTCTTCTGATCAGAAATAAACCACACTGATTTATTGGATTATCCAAAGTTAAACCTACATAATTTACTTTTATTAGGCTATAACTTGCGTGTGTTAAGACCATTGTAAAAAAAATATATTCTCAAACCTTGAATAAAATTGATTTATTTTGTTACATACTTTATTAAAAGCAGGACAGTTAGAGAAAAGTCTGGATTAATTTTTCATGGTGTAGATTGCATTTGTTTTACTTTTGTGAGAAGGGAAAAGGTAATTGAAAATATTGAAAAACTGCTCTTCATGCAATAATTTCTGAGTGCTGCTCCCCATTATCTTCAGCTCTTCAATGCTGGCATCTTAATAATGCATCTTAATGTAATGATGTATTTTAGAATATTGGTCTTTGATAAAGAGAGAATGCCTCTTCAGTTTAATCTAGGGAAGGTTTAATCCAGGGAAATGAAGGGTAACTCCAATTCCTTAAGTTAAAATCCTTTCATCAGCATCAAGGAACAAGGGACGAAATTTATTAGAATGGTAAAAGTATTGTCCAGGTCGTTTTTTATCTTTATTTTACACAAAAATTATACAGCCTTTTGTGTGCTAGATTAATAAATGCACATCAGGCAGTACTGAGGTGTTCGAGTATAATGAAAATGAGCTTTAGGAATGTTAGAATGATTCAGTCAGATGTATGTATATGTGACGTTGGTGAGTGTACAAGGAGTGTGTGGAGTGAGGGGTACCGGTGCAAGAACTAGAAGGGGTGCTGGAGAGAGTTGTGGTGTGAATTGTAGATTTATTATAAGTTGTAGACTGTAGAGGTGTGGGAGTGAGAGATAGGGGGGTGTGAAAGTTAGTAATAAAAGTTTGACAGTGAGTTGCAATGCTGCAGAAGTGAACTGTGGTGGTGTTGGAGGGAGTTATAGCGTGTGAGATGGAATTATAGAGGTGTGGGAGTGACTTGTAGTTTTATGGGGCTGAGTAATAGAGGTGTTACTATGAGTTGCAGTGGTGTGGGAGTGAATTATAGTTCTGTGCAACAAGTAAAAGTGTGGAATGAGATGTTGTAGAAGTGTTGGAATGTGTCAAGGTGTGGGAGTGAGTGTAGAAGTGAAAGCAAGACACGTGGGCAATTCCAGGAATGATTAATGATGAGACTTTTGCCTGTGTCGTAGGCTTCATCAGTCGTTTACACAGACATCAGCAATGGTGGAAGACGAAATAGACAACGTTGAGAGGCAGACGATGTAATCCATCCATCACCCCTGATGCAAGATGAGAAGTATACAATTATATAAGCCTGACCACTTGCCTCTGCATTAGGCTAAGAAATTTATTATCTTCCTCCAAGTGTGATGGATTACATCACCTACATCAGTTAAAGTCTCTGTAATCGACAGTTAGGTATCTTTATTCCGGAACGTTTCGTCTACACAGTAGGCTTTTCAGTTGAGTACAGAAAGTGAGTAGATGCAGTAGAGATGTAAAGACGATGTCATCAGTTCATTACCCTTAAAGACGTAGTTTTTAGGGGGTCAGTCTCTCAGCAACAATGAGAAGTTGAAGCAACAGTATGGAACAATGGTATCTTGGTACAGAAAAGACCTTGGACAACTTTTTCAAGTGAGAATGCCTGGATTTGAGAGGGACGTGACCTCTCAATGATTACATTTTTTCTTCTACTATTGGACTGCGCCTCACCTATTGACAGTATATAAGTCACTGTCAGGGAAACTCCTTCCCCTGAACAAAATAATATTGATGGAAAAATTAATAAATAATAGTAAACCGAAGGACATATATAATAAGATGGTTTTTTTTCTGGATAATAAAATTATATAGAAATAAAAAAGAAATATATCCGTTGTGAGACAGGAGGTAATAACCGGAGAGGGAGAGAAAAGATGATGGTTGTCTCCGAGTAGGTGGTATGTTTCCGGAGTAGATGGTGAATCTTCTGGGACCACTAGGTTGAAATACCACTGTAGTTATCCAAACGGAGGTGAGATCTTCAGCAACACCCTCTAACGCACACAAGTTAGAGGCTAGAGAGAGGAGTTGTGGAATTCCCGTTAAGTCCAGGGAAATCTTGCTCATAAGTCATGCGTCTGTCCTGGAGAACCAGTCCAGCGGCAGAGCTGATAATAAAGAAAATATTCTGGTTACCATGAGTCTTAAAACATTTAAGATGAAAAAAGGTGTTTCAAAATGGACAAGTCACAACTGGTAACCAAAGAAAACAATAATCTGGTAGACCGCCTTACCTGATTCGGAGAAGAGTGAAGGTGAAATGACATTCCACTCCCCAACCGACACCAGGTAAGAGTCATACTAGCAGGAGTAGAAAGTAAAAACCCTCAACAGACACCCGGGAACAAGAGTTTTGCCCCAACCCGCTAGATGGAAGTGCGGGCTGTAACTCATTAACGATACTCCCGGCTGACTGAACAACCGTAACCCTATTTACACTACTTTTCCCTCACAGTCACCATACTGTGTCTTCAACTTCACTTTGTTCCAGATTATGGACCAAACTCTTCTCTAGGAAGAGGGACTGACCACATCAAAGCTACATCTTCCAGCAAGATGGACTGACGACACTCTCTTTACATCTCTACTCTTTCTTCTCACTATTCTGTGCTCAACTTAAGAAGCTTACTGTGAAGGAGAAACATTTCGGAATAAAGATACCTGACTATTGTACATGTGACTTACCAACCTGTGGGTACTGTATACCATTTTAATATTAGACAGATGAAGCCTGCAGCGAAGGCGAAAAGTTTCGTCTATAAAGATTCCTAGTGCTGTCCATGTGTCTTAATCTTCAACTTATCAGTATTATATACCATTTGTTACATGAGTAGTAGAGATCTTTGATGTCTGGGTGTGAGAGTGAGCTGCTGGGGTGTCGCAATATGTTCTTTTAAAATCTGATGTTGGAGGATTTATTTGCAAATCCAGAGGATGCAGGAATGTGCTGAATAAGGAATGTGTGAGTGTGTTATTGGTGTGTATGAAAGGTGTGGAGTGATTTGTAGGTCAGTACATCAGGAGTGTGGAAGTGGATTCAAGTATATGGTAGCAGATGAGTAACAGACCTTGAAGCTGGAGCACAACCTTTTCAAACACAGAAAAGCAGAGATTAAAAAATTATCCTGTCGTTGATATTTGCAGTGTCTTCATTTCTTGCCCTTCATGTCTGCTTCTATACTTTTGTGAAAGTGGCCTCACTCTTTCATACGAACTTAAGGATCACAAGAGAAGTGTTTGTCTTGCCAACACTAACAATGCTCTTTTCAGTCATGTCAAAAATTACAACCATCCTATTAACTAGCCCACTGCTAAAACTGTCTACCTTTTTCAAGTCTTCAAAAACGTTGTCTTGTTGGTTCAGCTCTTATACACAACTTTCCTAACAGGAATCATAGTCCTGGCTTTATTTTGGTCTTGGTGGGTTTGTGTTCAAGGAGGTTTCATCCCACGGCAGTTTTACACTACGCTCGTGGGTAAGTAGCTCTCTTATATTGTTCTTCTCTTCTTATGTTTATATGCACTACCACTACTTTAACTACCAATACAATCTTCTACTATTACTATTGTTGTACTACTACTTCTACTCCCTTCTTCCTCCCTCTCCCTCTTCCCATTCTGCCTTCTGGTCTTCTGTGTCTCTTTCTCGTTCACTTGACTTGATGCATTATATAAATTGAACATAATTTCTGGAGTTTCTTACTCGAATTTTCTAATTACGAAACCTAACATGCAAGTGGCATTGCTGACTGTACATAGGTACTGCTTAGTATTTTTGAGATTGCTGCTTACAAATACTTCAAGGATCTTTTTTTCTTCTTTTCGTTCGGTTAATTTATTTCCAAACATTTTTGTTCACTAATGTTTGAGAGTTTCGTGATTATAGTGCATTACTCTGTACCTGTCAATATTGAAATTGATTTTCTACGTATCCGATAACAGCGCCAACCTATCCATATCACACTGATTACCGAGTTAGATGTATTTCGGTTGCCTCGTGATCCAAGGTATCTCTGTATTCTATGACGTAAGCCCCTTCTTCTTCAATATATTTTAACGGAATAGTGGAGGGTGGTTATTACGTCTTGGTTTCCAGGAATTACAGATGTCATCCATGGCAACAGTTGTCGTTTAGAACGTAATAAGTAACGCACAATTCTTGCCAAATGATTCGTCGCTCAGCCTTGCTGGTGAGCGGACGTGTGCTGTCTCCCCTGGTGGCGTTTGGCAAAAGCTTGGATTTGCAAATGGCGCTGGGTGGTAGGAAGAGGGTCAACACGGTTTGTGTGGACTTGATCCATGGGGCAGTGACTGCAGAGAATATGGTCGTGCTTCTGCCTGACATATTAAGGAGAAATTATGGTATAGAGAACGACATGTTGTCTGGGGTGGCCATGAATGGAAATAAGAGAATTTTTGTGAAGTTTGGTGCTACCAGTGTTTACGAGACAATCGTGGAAAAGTACCAGGAACGCAGCATGTACATAAACCCAGGTGTTACTGTGCAACTTCGTGATGTCTCCAGAAGGTACACGTGGATAAAGGTTCGCAATGTGCCTTTTGAGGAGGATTCATTGGACATGACATCAGTGTTTGATAAATTCGGGACCATTCACGCGGCAACGCAAGGACGTTGGGCCGGGGGCCCATATGAGGGGCTGCCGGATGGGTCTTATGTTTTGAAGATGTCTCTTAAGTACCCCATCCCGTCTTATGTAATATTAGAGGAATTTCGCACGCAAGTTTTTGTGACATATGCAGGCCAACAACGGACGTGTCGCCTATGTGGGGGATTTGGACACATGGCGGCCCTGTGTGACAGGAGGCAGGAGGCCAGAGGTGCTCCTTACCAGCATAGCAGGCAGCAGTGGACTACGCAACAGGATGACTGTAGTCATGAGGAGGCGAATAGGAGCGCCGAGCGGGGAGGGGTGGGAGGTCAGGACGACTTGCAAGTGTTGGTCTGTGCCACCCTTCCTGACAATTCGCCTATGAGTGGGAGATCCGCTGTGGGCGGTGACGACGTCGCTGAGGGGGTGGAAGGCGATGGCGGGGAATCCACACGATCCTTGGTGGAGGACATCATCAGTATGATGGAGGAGGGCGTGGACAGGGCCTTGGGTCTGAGTCAAGAGACTGCAGCTGTGGAGTGCGTTCAGGCGAGTGGTGGGGCAATGGGCGGGGAGTTCATACAGACAGGAGTTGTGGAAGTGGATGTTCATGTGGAGGAGGGGCATGTGGCTGACATGCAGGTGGACCTAGGGTCGAGGAAACGAGCAGCTGTAATGTCGGATCCAGAGGATGTGCTAACACCAGTGCAAAGGCCTGGCAAAAAGCTGTGGGCAGCTGTGGTACATGAGAGTGGTGTGGGGCCTAAAGGACAAAGGCCTGCGAGGAATGCCGGAGGCATTCCAAGTGAGGATTCAAAAATGTGTCATAAAGGGGGCAGAGTATCCAAGGGAAAGCCACCTTTGTCTTATTCCGGTGTCTAACGGTCAATGTTAATGGTTTGTGTAATGTGCGGAAGAGAGATTGGTTAGGGGGGGTTTTGGGACGCCATCAGGTGGATGTGGCTTGTGTGCAGGAGCACAATTATAAGATGGGTGGTGAGTTGGTCATAGCAGGGTATGTCGTGTATGTTGGGTATACATGTAGGTTGACAGGAGGAGCAGCTGTTTTGATTCGGGAAACCAGCCCGTTTGTTGTGAGCCATTAGGAAGTGAGCGGGGATGGTAGGATTGTTAGAGTTGAGGGCTTATGGGGTAGGGAACGCGTAGGTTTTATGAGTGTATATGGGCCAGCAGAGGGTGATAAGGGAGTTAAAAGTAGGTTTGTGAGGGATGAGCTAGTGTATCACCTGCGGTCGATGCCGGTAGTGTCGATTGTAGGGGGGGACTGGAATTGCGTGACTAGTCAGCGGGATGTGGAGCCACGGGGAGCGGAGCATGTGGTAGGATCATTGGGGGACCTGCTCTATGGAGTGGGGTTGCGAGATGTAAAGGGAGGGGGTGGAGGTGAATATACTTTTGTGAGGAAAGGATATGCTGCAAGATTGGATAGAATATATGCGAATCGAGCGGTTGAGGTGCAGAGATTTGAAACTGTTGACATGGCATTCTCGGATCATCGTGGGGTATTAGTGAATTTGACGTGAGATGTATTGGAAGTTGAATGTGGGTTTGCTTAAATGGGGTTTTGCAGAGTTGTGGGAAAATTTGTGGGGGGATGGGGGAAGTGGGCGAGATGTGATTTCTTGGTGGGATACAGTGGCTAAGGTACGCATTAAGGAGTTTTATGTTGGGTATGGGAGGGAGAAAGGCAGGTTATCGTATGGGTTGCAGAGGTATTTGGAAGGGCAATTAAGGGATTGTCATGTAGGGGTTAGGGAGACCTATCCAGTACAAATAATTGAGGGTTTGAAGGAGCAGATCAGGGATATCCAAAATATGCATTTTGATGGAGCGAGGGTGGCTGGGGGATTGGAGAGGGTGATGTGGGGAGATAGGCCATCTGCCTGTGTTTTGCGTGAGCAGTGACGTAAAAGAGAGGCTATGAGCACAATGAATGTTGTGGTGGGGAAGGACCTGGGCGGTTATAGGGAGGGTCAGATGTTGCGGACGACAGAGGGAATGAGTGGATATATAGATGCGTTTTTTGGCGAGTCGATGGGAGGAGGGGATATTGACGAGGAGGCGTTACATGTGATGGGAGGGGGGTGCAGTGTGAGTGTGATGATGATGATAGGGGAGAGTTGGGAGGGTTGATAACAGAGGAGGAAGTATGGAGGGCTGTAATGGGCATGTGCATAGGCAAGTCCCCAGGTTTAGATGGTTTACCTTGTGAGTTTTATGTGGAAAATTGGGGAGTGTTGAAGGGGTTTTTGGTAGTTTTGTTTAATGAAATGAAGCATAGAAGGGTATTAGGGGACATACAGCGGACAGGTGTAGCGGTGCTGGTACCGAAGCAAACACCGTGTGTGTACATTACCGATTATAGAGTGATTACCCTAATGTGCTGTGATTATAAGATCTACGCGAAAATATTGGGGAATCGTCTGAAGAGTGTGGTTGGAAGGGTGATAGATGAGGGACAGTATGGGATTCCGGGCAGATCAATGTATGAGGGACATGGGCGTATCAGGGATTTCATTGACTGGAATCGGATGGAAGAGGAGGCTGGGGTTTTAGCATTAGATTCGAGGGCCGCATATGATAGTGTTAACTGTGAGGCATTGTGGAGATTCATGAGATAGCAGGGGTTCGGGGCTGAAGTGGTGGGATGGGCACAGTCGTTATATGAGGGAGCGCGTGTGCGTGTGCAGGTGAATGTTTTTTTAGGGAGACATACTGAAACGGCAAGGGGATTGAGGCAGGGGTGTCCTATATCGCAGTTGTTGTTTGCCTGTGTTCAGGATCCCCTCTATAGGGAGATAAGGAGATGTCTTGAGGGAAATGTGACGGTCGATAGGGTAAGGGGAGTGGATATTGTGGGATATGTGGATGATACCACGGTTTTAGTTAGGGATAGGCGGGATTTAGGGACAGTGGGGAGGGTGGTGGGGGTTTTTGGAGAAGCAACAGGTATGAAAATAAATGAAGAGAAATCGTTGTATATGGAGGTGAGGAGGAGGGTGGGGATGGGAGTTGTGGCAGTGGGGAAACTTGTGGATAGGTTGAAAATTTGCGGTGTAGTATACATGCGGGTGTGTGAGGAGGCAAGGGTGGTGAATTCGAAGAGGGTGATGGATGGGGTGTTAAGTCGATTGTTGAGTATGATAGCTGCGAGTTTAACTTTACATCAGAGGGCGATAGTTGTAAATGTATTGATCTATAGTAAATTGTGGCATGTGGGGTCAGTATATCCACTGGTGGGTTGTGATGTGCGTAGGTTCCTGGGAAGAATAATGAGATTTATATGGGGTTCAGGTTGTGAGTGGTTAAGTAGGGGGGTGGTCTCGCTCCCCATCGCCAGGGTCGGGGCTGGGGCTTATTTTGTTGCATTGACGGTTAAAAAGTGTGTATGTGAAGAGGTGTTATATGAGGGAAAGAGGGAGGGAAGAGGGCAGGCTGCGGAGGATTCATGAGGATATAGGTCGATGGTGGAAGGGTAAGGAGTTAAAGGACTGTGAGGGAATGATTCGATTTATGTTAGTGGTTCAGGACCCGGGGAAGGTGAGGCTTGGGGTGTTGGATGGGGTGGGAATGGGAAGGGTGGTGGCGGTGGTAGAGAGTGTATACCCTATGTATGCTTGGGTTGTAGTGTGGGGATTGTTGAGGGAAGCTAGGATTGATCCGAGGGTGCGGGAGATAGTTTATAAGTTTCTGCATAACATACTTCCATCTGGGGCGTTGTTGCATACTAGGGGATTAGTGGAAGGGAGTGGTTGTGCGTTGTGTGGGGAGGAAGCGACTGCTTATCATGTAGTGTATTTTTGCGATAGGTTGGGGGCGTGGGGAGTGGTTTAGTTATGTGTTGGGATTGCTGGGGGGTCATTTCTGTGCTGAGGGCTTTGAGTTTGGATGTGAGTGGTATGGATAAGCGGATCCAAAGGGCGGTAGTGTATTTGGTCACTGATTTCATTTATTATTCATGGGCGATGCATCAGATGGGGGCTGCTGAGCGCATTAAGATGATGATAGCAGGGTTTTATAGGACTAAATGCCGAACTAAAGAGATTATGGGGGGAAATGGGAGGTGGATCTCCCGGAGGGTTATCGGAACCTCACAGTGTGGGGGTTAAAGGGAGTGAAAAGGTAAGGGGTAGAGACGGGCTGGTTTTCCGTTTACAAAGGGGGGGGGGTGAGTGTGAGGCGGATAGAGGTGAGAACAGAGGTGGTACAATTCAAGGATAATGTGTGTAATAGGGGTGTCAACTGTCGTGTGTGGGTGTGTATTTACAGTGTGTGAGGGCTCTGTTCAGTTACATGATGGGGTTACCATCTGAAAGATCTGGAGAAGGGTCATGGGGGGGTTCTTATAGTGCGGCATGCACCGAGGGGGGTAGGGGATCAGGTGTGTGTCATGGGACGTGTTAATCGTTAGATATGTTATGAATAAAGGTGTGTCTTATGTTACATTGCAATCCACATGATGTGGAAAACGATTGTTTATATATGTTTTAGTGGTTAATGTTCTTGGCTGTGTATTGAGAGGTTCTTGGATATGTACTGATAGGTTGTGTATGTTGAACATTGAATTCTTTATACATGAACGCCGGTGATTTGTGGCGTTTTGTCAATGTATGTCATTGTGTTGTTTGAGAACGTGTGAACGTGTGATAGTCTTATCGCGGTAGGAAATGTTTATATATATTTTGTGTTTAATATTATCTAATGTGTGTGCTTCTTATGTTCTGATATTTATGATCAAATAGTGTGGGAGATTGTAGTACGTGTGTGTCCTATTGGATAATTTGATGTTCTTGGATATGTATTATGTTGCTATGTGCATTGTACCCTGTTTCAATAAAATATAAAAAAAAAAAAAAAATTCTTGCCAAGTTTTAATGACTATCCATAGGTTAGATGATGCTCAGAAAAGTAACAAGTTTTGCAGCATTTAAATCAGCATCATTCAAGGAATAATGGAAACCTCACATAAAATCCTTTTAATCTGATGTGTAAGGCAAGGTATGTAAAATAATAGTGAATATTACAAGGATTAGTCCATTCTTATATATCTAGATAAAAAAGGAAAGCACATCTCCTATAGTACATTTAAAGTACATTTAAAACCCTTCGTATATGTAAAGAAGTAATGCTTATAAATCCGCAAATTAAGTGATTCTACCTCAACCTTCAAGACAAGACACATAGGAATATAACTTTCACAGCAGGAGAAAATAGACACCATACGAAGAACAACAACTACACGTCAGTAAAATATAAGAACATAAATTGTTGAGACCAGTCTCAGAAATACTTTATTAACTCATACTAGCATTAAATATCCAGCAAGGTGCTCAGGAGCCAAGTTGCTGCTGTAGTAAGTCTGAGTGCTGGTACACGCTATTTGTTAATATAATTCTTCACTAATATACTGTACAACTTCTGTGAGTTCAAAAATTCACAGGCCACAAGTTGAAATCGATTTCATCCTCCTTCATCACCAAGTTGTAGTCTGTACATAAGCCATGGATGGAAGCAGGGCAGAGGTGAGCAAAACGAAGCTACGACCCTCACGAGGTAACTTCTCAACTGAGACTGCTGTGTGCAGCTTACCTTTTACTTGTCAGCTGGCATGAGGCTCGATTCAGGGGATCCTCAATTCCAGCGAATTTGAGGTAGTTGCCTTTACCCATGACATGTTCTTGTATACACGATTACAATACCTACTAAAATAGCAACCTCATATTTATAGAAGATAACATTTTGGATTCATCATATAGACAGATACACATTCGTCTCTCAGCCTTGTTGAGCGGACGTGTGCTGTCTCCCCTGGTGGCGTTTGGCAAAAGCTTGGATTTGCAAATGGCGCTGGGTGGTAGGAAGAGGGTCAACACGGTTTGTGTGGACTTGATCCATGGGGCAGTGACTGCAGAGAATATGGCCGTGCTTCTGCCTGACATATTAAGGAGAACTTATGGTATAGAGAATGACATGTTGTCTGGGGTGGCCATGAATGGAATTAAGAGAATTTTTGTGAAGTTTGGTGCTACCAGTGTTTACGAGACAATCGTGGAAAAGTACCAGGAACGCAGCATGTACATAAACCCAGGTGTTACTGTGCAACTTCGTGATGTCTCCAGAAGGTACACGTGGATAAAGGTTCGCAACGTGCCTTTTGAGGCGGATTCAATGGACATGACATCAATGTTTGATAAATACGGGACCATTCATGCGGCAACGCAAGGACGTTGTCCTGGGGGCCCATATGAGGGGCTGCCGGATGGGTCTTATGTTTTGAAGATGTCTCTTAAGTACCCCATCCCGTCTTATGTAATATTAGAGGAATTTCGCACGCAAGTTTTTGTGACATATGCGGGCCAACAACGGACGTGTCGCCTATGTGGGGGATATGGACACATGGCGGCCCTGTGTGACAGGAGGCAGGAGGCCAGAGGTGCTCCTTACCAGCATAGCAGGCAGCAGTGGACTACACAACAGGATGACTGTAGTCCTGAGGAGGCGAATAGGAGCGCCGAGCGGGGAGGGGTGGGAGGGCAGGACGACTTGCAAGTGTCAGCCTGTGCCACCCTTCCTGACAATTCGCCTATGAGTGGGAGATCCGCTGTGAGCGGTGACGACGTCGCTGAGGGGGTGGAAGGCGATGGCGGGGAATCCACACGATCCTTGGTGGAGGACATCATCAGTATGACGGAGGAGGGCGTGGACAGGGCCTTGGGTCTGAGTCAAGAGACTGCAGCTGTGGAGTGCGTTCAGGCGAGTGGTGGGGTAATGGGCGGAGAGTTCATACAGACAGGAGTTGTGGAAGTGGATGTTCATGCGGAGGAGGGGCATGTGGCTGACATGCAGGTGGACCTAGGGTCGAGGAAACAACCAGCTGTAATGTCGGATCCAGAGGATGTGCTAACACCAGCGCAAAGGCCTGGCAAAAAGCTGTGGGCAGCTGTGATACATGAGGGTTGTGTGGGGCCTAAAGGACAAAGGCCTGCGAGGAATGCCGTGGGCATTCCAAGTGAGGATTCAAAAATGAGTCATAAAGGGGGCAGAGTATCCAAGGGAAAGCCACCTTTGTCTTATTCCGGTGTCTAACGGTCAAGGTTAATAGTTTGTGTAATGTGTGGAAGAGAGATTGGTTAGGGGGGTTTTGGGACGCTATCAGGTGGATGTGGCTTGTGTGCAGGAGCACAATTATAAGATGGGTGGTGAGTTGGTCATAGCAGGGTATGTCGTGTATGTTGGGTATACATGTAGGTTGAAAGGAGGGGCAGCTGGTTTGATTCGTTAAACCAGCCCGTTTGTTGTGAGCCATTGGGAAGTGTGTGGGGATGGTAGGATTGTTCGAGTTGAGGGCTTATGGGGTAGGGAACGCATAGGTTTTATGAGTGTATATGGGCCAGCAGAGGGTGATGGGGGAGTTAAAAGTAGGTTTGTGAGGGATGAGCTAGTGTATCACCTTCGGTCGATGCCGGTAGTGTCGATTGTAGGTGGGGACTGGAATTGTGTGACTAGTCAGCGGGATGTGGAGCCACGGGGAGTGGGGCATGTGGTAGGATCATTGGGGGACCTGCTGTATGGAGTGGGGTTGCGAGATGTAAAGGTGGGGGGTGGAGGTGAATATACTTTTGTGAGGAAAGAATATGCTGCAGCATTGGATAGAATATATGCGAATCAAGTGGTTGAGGTGCAGAGATTTGAAACTGTGGACATGGCATTCTCGGATCATCGTGGGGTATTAGTGAATTTGGCGTGGGATGGATTGCCTAGGAGATATGGGGGGTATTGGAAGTTGAATGTGGGTTTGCTTAAATGGGGGGGAAGGGGGGTTTTTGCAGAGTTGTGGGAAAATTTGTGAGGGGATGGGGGAAGCGGGCGAGATGTGATTTCTTGGTGGGATACAGTGGCTAAGGTACGCATTAAGGAGTTTTATGTTGGATGTGGGAGGGAGAAAGGCAGGTTATCGTATGGGTTCCAGAGGAATTTGGAAGGGCAATTAAGGGATTGTCATGTAGGGGTTAGGGAGACCTATCCAGTACAAATAATTGAGGGTTTGAAGGAGCAGATCAGGGACATCCAACATATGCATTTTGATGGAGCGAGGGTTGCTTGGGGATTGGAGAAGGTGATGTGGGGAGATAGGCCATCTGCCTGTGTTTTGCATGAGCAGCGACGTAAGAGAGAGGCTATGAGCACAATGAATGTTGTGGTGGGGAAGGACCTGGGCGGTTATAGGGAGGGTCAGATGTTGCGGACGACAGAGGGAATGAGTGGATATATAGATGCGTTTTTTGGCGAGTCGATGGGAGGGGGGGATATTGACGAGGAGGCGTTACATGTGATGGGAGGGGGTGCGGTGTGAGTGTGATGATGATGATAGGGGAGAGTTGGGAGGGTTGATAACAGAGGAGGAAGTATGGAGGGCTGTAATGGGCATGTGCATAGGCAAGTCCCCAGGTTTAGATGGTTTACCTTGTGAGTTTTATGTGGAAAATTGGGGAGTGTTGAAGGGGTTTTTGGTAGTTTTGTTTAATGAAATGAAGCATAGAAGGGTATTAGGGGACATACAGCGGACAGGTGTAGCGGTGCTGGTGCCGAAGCGAACACCGTGTGTGTACATTACCGATTATAGAGTGCTTACCCTAATGTGCTGGGATTATAAGATCTACGCGAAAATATTGGGGAATCGTCTGAAGAGTGTGGTTGGCAGGGTGATAGATGAGGGACAATATGGGATTCCGGGCAGATCAATGTATGATGGAATCGGACGGAAGAGGAGGCTGGGGTTTTAGCATTAGATTGGAGGGCCGCATATGATAGTGTTCACCGTGAGGCATTGTGGAGATTCATGAGATGGCAGGGGTTCGGGGCTGAATTGGTGGGATGGGCACAGTCGTTATATGAGGGAGCGCGTGTGCGTGTGCAGGTGAATGGTTTTTTTAGGGAGACATATTGAAATGGCAAGGGGATTGAGGCAAGGGTGTCCTATATCGCAGTTGTTGTTTGCCTGTGTTCAGGATCCCCTCTATAGGGAGATAAGGATATGTCTTGAGGGAAATGTGACGGTCGATAGGGTAAGGGGAGTGGGTATTGTGGGATATGTGGATGATACCACGGTTTTAGTTAGGGATAGGCGGGATTTAGGGGCAGTGGGGAGGGTGGTGGGGGTTTTTGAAGAAGCAACAGGTATGAAAATAAATGAAGAGTAATCGTTGTACATGGAGGGGGGGAGGAGGGTGGGGATGGGAGTTGTGGCAGTGGGGAAACTTGTGGATAGGTTGAAAATTTGCGGTGTAGTATACATGCGGGTGTGTGAGGAGGCGAGGGTGGTGAATTCGAAGAGGGTGATGGATGGGGTGTTAAGTCGATTGTCGAGAATGAGAGCGGTGAATTTAACTTTACATCAGAGGCCGATAGTGGTAAATGTATTGATCTATAGTAAATTGTGGCATGTGGGGTCAGTATATCCACTGGTGGGTTGTGATGTGCGTAGGTTCCTGGGAAGAATAATGAGATTTATATGGGGTTCAGGTTGTGAGTGGTTAAGTAGGGGGGTGGTCTCGCTCCCCATCGCCAGGGGGGGGCTGGGGCTTATTGCGTTGCATCGAAGGTTAAAAGTGTGTATGTGAAGAGGTGTTATATGAGGGAAAGAGGAGGGAGAGGGCTGGCTGCGGAGGATTCATGAGGATATAGGTCGATGGTGGAAGGGTAAGGAGTTAAAGGACTGTGAGGGGATGATTCGATTTATGTTAGTGGTTCAGGACCCGGGGAAGGTGAGGCTTGGGGTGTTGGATGGGGTGGGAATGGGAAGGGTGGTGGTGGTGGTAGAGAGTGTATACCCTATGTATGCTTGGGGTGTAGTGTGGGGATTGTTGAGGGAAGCTAGGATTGATCCGAGGGTGTGGGAGGTAGTTTATAAGTTTCTGCATGGCATACTTCCATCTGGGGCGTTGTTGCATACTAGGGGATTAGTGGAAGGGAGTGGTTGTGTGTTGTGTGGGGAGGAAGCGACTGCTTATCATGTAGTGTATTTTTGCGATAGGTTAGGGGCGGTGTGGGAGTGGTTTAGTCATGTGTTGGGATTGCTGGGGAAGGGGGTTATTTCGGTGCTGAGGGCTTTGAGTTTGGATGTGAGTGGTATGGATAAGCGGATCCAAAGGGCAGTAGTGTATTTGGTCACTGATTTCATTTATTATTCATGGGCGATGCATCAGGTGGGGGCTGCTGAGTGCATTAAGATGATGATAGCCGGGTTTTATAGGACTAAATGCCGAACTAAAGAGATTATGGGGGGGAAATGGGAGGTGGATCTCCCGGAGGGTTATCGGAACCTCACAGTGTGGGGTTAAAGGGAGCGAAAAGGTAAGGGGTAGAGACGGGCTGGTTTTCCGTTTACAAGGGGGTGAGTGTGAGGCGGATAGAGGTGAGAACAGAGGTGGTACAATTCAAGGATAATGTGTGTAATAGGGGTGTCAACTGTCGTGTGTGGGTGTGTATTTACAGTGTGTGAGGGCTCTGTTCAGTTACATGATGGGGTTACCATTTGAAAGATCTGGAGAAGGGTCATGGGGGGGTACTTATAGTGCGGCATGCACCGAGGGGGGGTAGGGGATCAGGTGTGTGTCATGGGACGTGTTAATCGTTAGATATGTTATGAATAAAGGTGTGTCTAATGTTACATTGCAATCCACATGATGTGGAAAACGATTGTTTATATATGTTTTAGTGGTTAATGTTCTTGGGTGTGTATTGAGAGGTTCTTGGATATGTACTGATAGGTTGTGTATGTTGAGGAACCTCGCTCTTAATTAAGGTATAGCCACTTAGACCTTTACTTGTTCAGTACCATCACCTATCCAGGCATGTTTAATTCTTACTCTTCGCACCTAAATTTTCATCAGCACTCTGTAACGAGGTGCACTGTTGATTTCCTTCATTGATAATCAAGGTATAACACTTCTGTTGGTGCTTCTTCGTTCCAGTTTTTGTATATATGTATACTATATATGTATACTATATATATATATATATATATATATATATATATATATATATATATATATATATATATATATATATATATATATATATATATCGTATATTCACAAACACTGATCTCTGGCCGACGGAGACTCGAACCTACGAACCTCATGACAAGGTATGCAGTGCTTTGCCGACCGTACCACACTGGTCCAATACCTTGGCATCCAGCTCACGCTAGACGTTGATCCAAGGCAGCCAGCTTTCAGGCATGTGGCTTACAGCTTTTCATCTCATCCCCTGCATGCATCGACACAACTAAAGATTTTTACAATGCTAGGAATTCGCCTGCTCTTGCGAGATTTTTAGGAATTCCCTGCTCTTGCGAATTCCTAGCGTTGTAAAAATCTCTAGTTGTGTCGATGCATGCAGGGGATGAGATGAAAAGCTGTAAGCCACCTGCCTGAAAGCTGGCTGCCTGGATCAATGTCTAGCAAGAGCTGGACGCCAAGGTATTGGTCCAGTGGGGTAGGTCGGCAAAGCACTGCATACCTGTCATGAGGTTCGTAGGTTCGAGTCTCCGTCGGCCAGAGTCAGGTTTGTGAATATTTCGCCTGCTCTTGCGAATTCCTAGCATATATATATATATATATATATATATATATATATATATATATATATATATATATATATATATATATATATATATATATATATATATATATATATATATATATATATATATATATATATATGTGTCGTGCCGATTAGGTAAAACTTGCGATTTTGGCTTAAATAGCAACGCTCACCTTGCCATATAAGACAAGTGAAAATTTGTGTATGCAATAATTTCGCCAAAATCATTCTGAACATAACGAAAAAATATATTTCATTGTGTTTGTTTATTATTAAATTAATGTTAACGTATCTAAAATATATTTAGTTGGGTTAGGCTAAATTAAATTGCGCTTGTTGTAATAAGGTTAGGTAGGTTTTCAAAGTTTCTCTTGGTACAAAATTATAAATTCTTACATTAACATAAATGAAAAAATATATCTTTAAACGTATAAGAGAAAATTTTAGAAAGGACTTAATTTTAAATGAGTTCTTGCTAATTGACCAGTTTTACCTAATCGGCATCGACAAAAATATATATATATATATATATATATATATATATATATATATATATATATATATATATATATATATATATATATATATATATATATATATATATATATATATATATATATGTATATATATATATATATACGTATATATATTATTGTAACTACGAACGAGTGGTATTGATCAATAACTACACTACACTAGCCAGGGGTCGAACTCATGATGGACCACACTGGACTCACTGGACCACACAATCCTTGTGTGGTCCAGTGGACTACAGCGTCATGTGTTTTCGCTCACCATGAGGCGGGCCAAAGCATCTTGGGTTCGACCCCTGGCTAGTGTAGTAATGTATGTACTATTTTGCGAAGTCCACGGTATTTTCGGAAAGAAAAATGTTATATTCCAGCTAATTTATGATTTTGTTTCTCATAATAGACTGCGTTAGTTTACTTAAAATAGATGTTATTTTTTTTTTTTTAGGAATTTTAGGGTAACATATTTAATTTGTTAGCTGAAAATTATATATTATTTATTCTTAATGAATTTTGACAACGTTGAAATATAATGTTTCTCCATACATATATTTAAAAAGTTCACACTTAGTTTTATATACACAATTTTTGATAGGTGCATGTCCCCTGAATTGTTATTAGAGGAACATTTATTGGGAAGCGCTAAACCAATAGGGGTCGTACAGATCCTGTTGAATAGGAGGTAACCAAGTTTCATCAAAGAAGATACAGGATACTTCCAATTCCCTAGATCAAGAACCCCGTCACAAATGTAAAGCTAACTTTCTGGAAGGGCACGTCTAATAAACTTTCATTCGTCTCATGGTCCAACACTGACAGTGTACACAAGGGCTGAGAATAATAGTATTACGTACATTACGGACCCTCGCTCTCCCAAAGGTGTGAACAATGAGAAGATTACTTGCTTCCCTCCTCTCAGTACTTATCTATTTGCTCTAACAGAGTCTAGTAATTGTATCCTCAGGTTTCCCCTTGATTGCTCAGTGAGGACAAGGCTTTATAATCCCCAGCCGTTTGTTTAATCACCTGAATGTGATGAATGGAATTAATGGTCAATATCTTGTTTCATTTACCATTGATTTAGATTTAATGTTTCCATTTCAATTGTATATAGAAGGAGTTCATGAAAATTACCATGAGCTATGATAATTATGATGAGTTACGATAATTATGAAGTTATGATAAACAGGATGAGTATTGCTTGAGAAATGATGATAATATTGTTCAAGATATTTGTCTTTGAAAAAAAATATATGCTATTGTCAGTTATAATGCTGGTGTTGATGATGGTAGTGATTTTTTTTTTTTTTTCATTTTTAAATTTTAAGCTGACTCATAGCTCAGTTTCATCTAGAATGTGATGACACTTTCCCAGATTGAGACCCACAACGGTAGCAACTTGACATTATGCCTCACTGTGCCAGCGAACTGTGTACGTCGTCCCTAAAGTTGTCGTCTGAGTTTTCTCTCCGTAGACGTTGATGGGGCCCACGGAGACACTCCCAGTTTTGCTGGTTATTAGAGCGGGTACATACCCAGCTTGTTGCTTGCATCTTAGTGTCGATGATTAACTTTCTCTGTATAGCCACTTGTTAGGCTCCTAGTCAAGGGAGGCATACATCTCCCACCCTATCTGGTTCCTCAACTTACCTGTGAGTAGGTGAATCACAGGTAAGATATTTTGATCGTGCTTTCTTGTTGGTTCACCGGTGCTGTCCCGTCCTGTTTCTTCTCCAGATGGTGACCTGCAGACCTATGCTTTCTGTAATAGAGATAAGAAATCAAGACAGAGGGTGTGTTTCCCAGCAGCTAGTGATGGTGATGTAGTCAACAGGTTCGATAATATCAGGTCAGGTAATGGTAACAACTCCATTATCTATCACAAAACTGGTGGAAACGATACTGGGAAGGGTAGGAGCCGAAAGTTATTAGATAAATACAGGATAGCTATAGATTTAATTAGGTCTAAGGGAGGGGTCTCAATCATATGTAATATTTTGCCTAGAAAAGAAGTGGGAAATGAATAGAAGTCTATGGCAATAGGTATAAATTGATGGCTAGACAAGTACTGCAAAGAACTTACAATGTCATTCAATGAAATCTGAGACACTTTCTATGGCAAAATTGATAAGTATGCAAGAGATAGGGTGCATCTCTCTGGGGCAGGAGTGTAAGCATTGGTCAACTCTTTATAGTGGGCTGTTGATGAGTTGTCTAGGACTTTAAACTGATGGAAGATAGAGGTATGGGAGTGTGGGAAACAAATAGGTTACAATACGAGGAATGAAAGAGGCAAAAACTGCCAGGATCCTCAAGGATATGTTCAAGAGACATTGTTCATCTTAAATTTACTAGTACATGCAATGTAACTGGAAAACAAAGAGAGATATTTGAAGGCAGCGAGAGACTAACTCCCTTAAAGTTTAAGATACTAATAATAGGAGTGTAGGAAATAAGATAGATGAGCTAAGTTTAATTGCATATGCAGGAAGCATAGATATTATTGCTATTACATATACCTAGTTCAACCTGAAAGATAGATGCCTTCTGAATGGTATACACAAGGCAATAAATTATTCCACACTAATAGGGTCAATAGGAAGGGTGGTTATTACAATCACAGGTGTTAATGTGGACCTGTTGCTCCTGATCGTAAATAATTCAGTGAACTTTCAACTAGGCAGAGCAGAAATAAATTTGTTATGTACAGTTGCGGAAAAAATGTTCATGGGAAAAAAATATCAGGCAATTCAGTTGTAGTAAACAGAGTAGTAAAGACTAATTTCATGAATGAATTAGCTCAGCTTGTAACGACGATGGAGACGTGTTGACAAAATTAATTGTCAGTACTTTCTGTTTATCTATATAAAAGTAGATTTATAAACGCAAACATAAATTAATTACAGTTCTGATATCACATCCAGGATTATAAAGCCATAAAAATTATTTGAAAAGGTGACCCAATATATTGCAAGAAAAGCCTAATAAAATTGTAAGGAAGTATTATTATCATATATCATACATCAGACATATCTACTCAGGTGAAGCATACTTTTTATGTTAGGTAAATACACACAGATACTACTAATGTAACATTTTATTGTTGCAACGTATCGCTCTCCAGGAGCTCTGACGAGCCGTTACAAACAATGCAGGGACACAGAACATAGATATAGGTAACTTTACAACTGCTTCTACTACTACTACAATCATTAGCATGGGTCAGTTAAGGTTTATCAGTGCTAATGATTTTTGACCTCATATTATTACCTATACTATGTATCTTCTTTTTCCCTGTACTGTTTGTAACAACTTTACAAAGCTCTGGAGAGCGAAATGTTGTCGCAATAAAATGTCATATTAGTTGAGCATATATCTTTGTACCTAACAAAGAAAGTACAGGGTGCACCTCTGTTACCACTCTCAGCCAAGCGGATTCCCATCTTATTTCTACAAGTCTTAAGCGTTCCTTTCTGGCAACTAGAAAGGTACAAAAGCCAGGATTCTTGCTTCCTATTAGCAGCGTCGACTATTTATGTTCACTTTATGAGTTATGTCACCTTGCAAGTGTGATTTATGAATTATGTCGCCTTGCAAGTGTAATTTAAGAATTATGTCACCATGCGGCTGTGATTTGGGATATATATATATATATATATATATATATATATATATATATATATATATATATATATATAACACACACAGTATATCGTCGTTTAATACGGGGTTTGTCTTGCGCGTTTTGGTTATAGCACGATTGAAGAATTGCTGCATATTTTTGTTTAACACTTCGTGAAATTAATTTAACACGGTTGCGGGAGGGAAAACATTTTGAGCGGACTGTCGCCCTGTTACACCATTGAGTCAACGGGGAGACCTACTACCATCCCCGCCACCCCCACCCCACCACCATCCTGACTTCATTGACTGACTTACAGACTTGACTGACTTACTGACTTGACTTACTGACTTGACTGAATAATTTACTGACTTGACTTAATGACTTACTGACTTGACTGAATGACTTACTGACTTGACTGAATGACTTACAGACTTGACTGAATAACTTACTGATTTAACTGACTTACTGACTTGACTGACTGACCTACTGACTTCACTGAATAACTTACTGACTTGACTGAATGACTTACTGACTTGACTGAATAACTTACTGACTTGATTGAGTGAATGAATTGACTGAATTACTGAATGACTTAAAGTTAGACTTTTTCACTGAAGAGGACCCTGAAACCGTCAATTGTATAATGTACTGCAGGGTAAAATAGAACAGAAATTCATTACAGAAATTTATGCACACTCCAGTACAACCATCGACTTCAGTACCAGAACCTATACCATCCACCTCAGCCCAGAAGGACCACAGTATAAGTGTCCACTCTCTTCACAATCATCGACAAACACCAGCACCCACAATTTAATGTAAGAAATACTATCATTTTTGCTGCATTTGTAGTCTTAAGCAGTAAAAACAACATAATACGTCACGACAATGAATTACAATTACATATTCCTTTTAATTTCGTAAGATCTGGAGGCCAAAAATAACTTGTTTGGCTTTTTGAGGGCTCAAGAAACGTAACCCTATTTTCCCATAAGTTCTTCGGTTTGTCTAACACGGCGATTTCAGGAACGAAACTACCTGAATATATATATATATATATATATATATATATATATATATATATATATATATATATATATATATATATATATATATATATATATATTTATTTTTTATTAACACATCGGCCGATTCCCACCAAGGCAGGGTGGCCCGAAAAGAAAAACTTTCATCATCATTCACTCCATCACTGTCTTGCCAGAAGGGTGCTTTACACTACAGTTATAAAACTGCAACATTTACACCCCTCCTTCAGAGTGCCGGCACTGTACTTCCCATCTCCAGAACTCAAGTCCGGCCTGCCGGTTTCCTGAATCCCTTCATAAATGTTACTTTGCTCACACTCCAACAGCACGTCAAGTATTAAAACCATATGCCTCCATTCACTCCTATCAAATACGCTCACACATGCTTGCTGGCAATCCAAGCCCCTCGCACCAAAACTTCCTTTACCCCCTCCCTCCAACCTTTCCTAGGCCGACCCCTACCCCGCCTTCCCTCCACTACAGATTTATACACTCTCGAAGTCACTCTGTCTCGTTCCATTCTCTCTACATGTCCAAACCACCTCAACAACCCCTCCTCAGCTCTCTGGACAATCGTTTTGGTAATCCCGCACCTCCTCCTAATTTCCAAACTCCGAATTCTCTGCATTATATTCACACCACACATTGACCTCAGACATGACATCTCCACTGCCTCCAGCCTTCTCCTCGTTGCAACATTCATCACCCATGCTTCACACCCATATAAAAGCGTTGGTATAACTATACTCTCATACATTCCCTCTTTACTTCCATGGACAAGGTTCTTTGTCTCCACAGACTCCGAAGTGCTCCACTCACCCTTTTCCCTCATCAATTCTATGATTCACCTCATCCTTCATAGACCCATCCGCCGACATGTCCACTCCCAAATATCTGAATACATTCACCTCCTCCATACTCTCTCCCTCCAATCTGATATCCAATCTTTCGTCACCTATTCTTTTTGTTATCCTCCTCACCTTACTCTTTCCTATATTCACTTTCAATTTTCTTCTTTTACACACCCTACCAAATTCATCCACCAACCTCTGCAGCTTCTCTTCAGAATCTCCCAAAAGCACAGTGTCATCAGCAAAAGCAACTGTGACAACTCCCACTTTGTATTTGCTTCTTTATATTTTAGCCCAACACCTCTTGCCAAGACCCTCGCATTCACTTCTCTTACAACCCCATCTATAAATATATTGAACAACCACGGTGACATCACACATCCTTGTCTAAGGCCCACTTTTACTGGGAAATAGTCCCCTTCCCTCCTACACACTCTACCCTGAGCCTTACTATCCTCATAAAACTCTTCACTGCTTTCAGTAACCTTCCTCCTATTCCATACACCTGCAACATCTGCCACATTGCCCCCTATCTACCCTATCATACGCCTTTTCCAAATCCATAAATGCCACAAAAACATCTTTACCCTTATCCAAATACTGTTCACCTATATGTTTCACTGTAAACACTTGGTCTACACACCCCCTACCTTTCCTAAAGCCCCCTTGTTCATCTGCTATCCTGCTTTCTGTTTTACTCTTAATTCTTTCAATAATAACTCTACCATACACTTTACCAGGTACACTCAACAGACTTATTCCCCTATAATTTTTGCACTCTCTTTTGTCCCCTTTGCCTTTATACAAAGGAACAATACACGCTCTCTGCCAATCCCTAGGTACCTGACCCTCTTCCATACATTTATTAAATAATAGCACCAACCACTCCAAAATTATATCCCCACCTGCTTTTAACATTTCTATCTTTATCCCATCAATCCCAGCTGCCTTACCCCTTCCATTCTACCCACTGCCTCACGAACTTCCCTACACCCACAACTGGCTCTTCCACACTCCTACAAGATGTTATTCCTCCTTGCCCTACACACGAAATCACAGCTTCCTGTCTTCATCAACATTTAACAAATCCTCAAAATATTCTCTCCATCTTCCCGATACCTTTAACTCTCCATTTAATAACTCTCCTCTCCTATTTTTAACTGTCAAATCCATTTGTTCTCTAGGCTTCCTCAACTTATTAATCTCATTCCAAAACTTTTTCTTATTTTCAACAAAATTTGCTGATAACATCTCACCCACTCTCTCATCTGCTCTCTTTTTACATTGCTTCACCACTCTTTTAACCTCTCTTTTTCTCTCCATATACTCTTCCCTCCTTGCATCACTTCTACTTTGTAAAAACCTCTCATATGCTAACTTTTCTCCCTTACTACTCTCTTTACATCATCATTCCACCAATCGCTCCTCTTCCCTCCCGCACCCACTCGCCTGTAACCACAAACTTCTGCTGAACACTCTAACACTACATTTTTAAATCTACCCCATACATTTTCGACCCCATTGCCTACACTCTCACTTACCCATCTATCCTCCAATAGTTGTTTATATCTTACCCTAACTGCCTCCTCTTTTAGTTTATAAACCTTCACCTCTCTTTTACTTACTGATTCTATTTTCCTTGTATCCCATCTACCTTTTACTCCCACTGTAGCTATAACTAAAAAGTGATCTGATATATCTGTAGCCCCTCTATAAACATGTACATCCTGAAGTCTACTCAACAGTCTTTTATCTATCAATACATAGTCCAACAAACTACTGTCATTACGCCCTACATCATATCTTGTATACTTATTTATCCTCTTTTTCTTAAAATATGTATTACCTATAACTAAACCCCTTTCTATACAAAGTTCAATCAAAGGGCTCCCATTATCATTTACACCTGGCACCCCAAACTTACCTACTACACCCTCTCTGCATGTTTCTCCCACTTTAGCATTTAGGTCCCCTACCACAATTACTCTCTCATTTGGTTCAAAAGTTCCTATACATTCGCTTAACATCTCCCAAAATCTCTCTCTCTCCTCTACACTCCTCTCTTCTCCAGGTGCATACACGCTTATTATGACCCACTTTTCGCATCCGACCCTTATTTTAATCCACATAATCCTTGAATTTACACATTTATATTCCCTCTTTTCCTTCCATAACTGATCCTTCAACATTATTGCTACCCCTTCCTTAGCTCTAACTCTCTCAGATACTCCTGACTTAATCCCATTTATTTCTCCCCACTGAAACTCGCCTACCCCTTCAGCTTTGTTTCGCTTAGGGCCAGGACATCCAACTTCTTTTCATTCATAACATCGGCAATCATCTCTTTCTTACCATCCGCACTACATCCACGCACATTCAGACAACCCAATTTTATAAAGTTTTTCTTCTTCTCGTTTTTAGTAGATTTGTACAGGAGAAGGGGTTACTAGCCCATTGCTCCCGGCATCTTAGTCGCCTCATACGACACGCATGGCTTACGGAGGAAAGATTCTTTTCCACTTCCCCATGGACAATAGAGAAAATAAAAGGAACAAGAGCTATTAAGAAAAAGAAGAAAAACCTAGATGTGTGTATGTATATATATGCATGTATGCCAGTGTAGTGTGACCTAAAGTGTAAGTAGAAGTAGCTAGATATACCTGTTATCCAGCGTGTTTATGAGACAGAAATAAGACACCAGCAATCCTACCATCATGTAAAACAGTTTCAGGTTTCTGTTTCACAGTCACCTGGCAGGACGGTAGTACCTCCCTGGGTGGTTGCTGTCTACCAACCTACTACCTATATATATATGTCATGCCGATTAGGTAAAACTTTGCAATAATTTCGCAAAATCATTCTGAACCTAACGAAAAAAATATATTTCATTGTGTTTGTTTATTATTAAATTATTGCAAACGTATCTAAAATATATTTAGTTGGGTTAGGCTAAATTAAATTGTGTTTGTTATAATATGGTTAGGTAAGTTTTCTAAGTTTCTTTTGGTACAAAATTAAAAATTTTACATTAACATTAATGAAAAAAAATATATCTTTAAATGTATAAGAGAAAATTTTAGAAAGGACTTAATTTTAAACGAGTTCTTGCTAATTGACAAGTTTTACCTATTCGACGACATATTATATATATATATATATATATATATATATATATATATATATATATATATATATATATATATATATATATATATATATATATATTTCGTATATCATCTAGTTCCGACTAGGCGCCCATATTTAATTCTGGGGTCTGGCTCCGTTTTAAAGTCTGTGGACTTTGAGACACACTTTGCAGGTTCGAATCCTGCTGTGGACGTAGTTACAATGTTTGTAAATAATTTAGCCTCTTTGCGAATTGTTAAACATTTCATATATCTTTCGTTGTCCACTGCATGTGGCATGATTTGATTAAACTTTGAAAACTATCCTGGTGCCCCGGGGTATGGGAAACATCGTATAGTTCCGACTAGGCGCCCATAACTATTTTGGGTTTGGCTCCGATACAGAGCTTGCAGGTTCGAGTCCTGTTGTGGACGTGGAGACAATGTTTGTATATATATATATATATATATATATATATATATATATATATATATATATATATATATATATATATATATCACCATGAAGTGGGCTAATATAACACGGGTTCGATCCCCTGTTAGTCGTAGTGTTGTTATTGATTAAATACCACTCGTTCGTGGTTACAATACTATTATACTGATTGTAGAGGCTAGTTTTTATATTTAATTTAAATACCGTACAAACAAGTACAAACATGGAGAAATATACATCAATAACAATAACGCAGCTCGAACTCTACACCAGTTCGAAAAAAAATCACCAAGAATAAGGAACACACAAATAATTATCTTAAACAACGTCCAACATTTACATAACACTTCACGTTTGAACCACATACAATAATCTCTATATTGTACAGAAATTGTCATTTTATAAGTAAGGATTTAACATTATGGTCTATGAAATAGCAAGGTTTAAATTTTATTTATACCTCCAGAAGGAATAATAAGTAGCTGAACTGAAAACTTTCCACAAGCTTCCATGCTTACACAATATTCATAGAAGTGTTGAAAACGTGTTTAAATAAAGCCTTTAATATAATAGAGCATGAAACAATTACATACCGTGCTGAAAACATGTAAATCATC
The DNA here is from genome assembly GCA_009830355.1 of Cherax destructor. Classification (NCBI taxonomy): domain Eukaryota; kingdom Metazoa; phylum Arthropoda; class Malacostraca; order Decapoda; family Parastacidae; genus Cherax; species Cherax destructor. The sequence continues at coordinate 13,826 of WNWK01009166.1, read as the reverse complement.
AATATACACCTTGACTATACATTCACATAAAACCCATCACAATCTAGTACTCTTTTTTTTTTTTCCTTTTTAATTTAAGAACATTATGTACAAAACACATGACTACCTATCACATTCTCAACAAAACAAAACTAACGACAACAAAGAGATTACGTCAACTCAATATATTAAACATAGTACACAGCACAGAATATAAGCTAGAAACCTCAGTACCAAAACATAAAATGTATAAAATATTATAAAAACATAATAAATATTGCCCTATCATTGAACCTTACATAACCCATAATGATGCATCATTCGCTTAAAGATAAAAACTCACACAAAAAGACACTACTAATAAATCCATACCCAACACAAAAATGCATGAAAGAAAACTTATCTATTCCTACTACTTGAAGCACCACTGTCAACTTTCCCGAACAGGCGAAACGCAATCCTAAAAGGTCAGAAACATACTCCCACTAGCAATGCACACTTAAACTTAACTAAAAGAAGAAAAAACCCTAATATAAACCCCAACCTTGTATACTGTACATTAGACATGCCCTCCACCCGGGCATAACAAAACAAACCCATGTATCCCGACCACTTGCATTTGCCCCAACACCGCAAAGGCAACCGGCTAAACCAGAACATAACATTACACACAAATACAGACATGATATCAATATAATAGGGTATGTACGACATGAGAACACTTCCTATTAAACACAACAAACATACCATCATTACACCCAACTCGGAAACAAAACCAATCCAAATTATAAAAGTTTTCAAGGCATTACCATAAACATTAAGGAACCCAAAACTCACTCATAGTACCAGAAGACACTCATATCAAATCCCAACAATAGGCACCATCTCCCTATGACAAAACATGAAACTTTACAAACTTATAACAACTTCACTACTAAAACAACACATATAAGTAATGCCAAAAGTATAATACATAAAATGGGGGATAGTACCATTACCTAAATTGGTTACAAGGTTAAAGTCGCTACCTGTTCAATAACAAAAAATGACTTAAACCACCTCACAACCTGTCCATTAAAACATAATATAGCAGGACTACCAGGGGTACGACCCCTAACCTCCAACCGAAACTGAAAGTGAAACCCCAACCGTCCCCAACCCCTGATCCTCCCCCCCTCTTATCAACCACTCACACACAAAAGCCAAACCCCCCACCACCAAAATTTACACACACACACCTAAACCCCCCCCCACACAAAACCTCTCATACTCTCCACTCTAACCTCACCCCCCTACTCCACCCCCTCTGTGACTTGTACTGGAGTCTAGCCCAAACACCTCATCGTCTTGTCCCAAACAACTGAGCCACTGTCAGCCGCTGATAAACCAAAGGAAAAGCAGAATCCCACACCCTTCCATAAATCTCCGTATTCCGACATTTCGTCCTATAAAACCCCGCCGCCAAAGCCTTGATTTTAACTTCACCCCTCATGTCCCTCAATCCCCACGAAATATGTATGTAATCTAGTATTAAATATGTCATCGCTCTTCTAACGCCTTCCGAGCACTCCTGCATGTCTAAACTTAGCGCTCTCAACACCGATAAACCCTGTCCCCCCATCAACCGCAGAACCCCACTAAACCATTCCCTCACAATCCTAATCCCCTCACAAAAATACACTATATGATATGCCGTCTCCAATTCCCCACACCTAGCACATGTCCCATCCCCAGTGATCCCCATCACCAAAAGCTGTGCTCTAGATGCCAATATCCCATGCAAAAATCTAAACCCTGTTTCCCGCACCCTAGGCTGCAATTTAATTTTCTTCAACCAACCCCAAATGCACCTCCAATTATACAATGGATAAATCGCCTCCCCCTGCACCACCTGCTCACTCATGCCAACCCTATCTAATCTACTTACCCTTACCCTACCCGGTTCACTCACAACCAACAGAAAATGCAAAATTGCCTCACACGCAACCAGCTCCCGCCCTCCCCACCACTTCCGGACTTCCCTCATTACCAACCCAACCCTCCTACCCCGCATCTCCCATCTCGCCATAAACTCCTGCTTTACGAAAACACTCCTCAATCTACACCGTAAGGGTACTAATCCCAAACCCCCCACCTAACCCTCGTTTCCACAACCTCCCTACTTAACCAGTGCCTCCCATGTCCCCACACAAACCTAAGTATACCCTGCAACAACCGACGCACATCCCATTCCAAGAGTGGGTGCACCCCCACATTAAACCATAATTTACTGTACACCAAAACATTTACCACTAAAACCCTCTGCAATAACGTTACCTCCCCAACACCCCAACCCTGCATCCTACGCAAAGCCTCATCCACCACCACTCGCGAGTTCTCCTCCCTTGCCACCAAATGATCATCTTTAACACATCAATACATTTCCACCCCTCCCGAAAACCCAACGTACCCCCCTTTCAACTCCCCACCTCTAAAAGATTTGATTTACTCCTATTTACCCTCATGCCCGTTGCCATCCCAAAAACATCCACTAAACCATTCACCAACCTCAAATTCTCCTCAGTCCTAACCAAAAGAGTGGTGTCATCCACGTATCCCACGATACCTGTCCATGCAGCCCCTGACTCCCCCTCCTCCCTTATGCCTTCTTCTACTATCCTTTAAAAGGGGTCTTGGAGACATGCAAAAAGGATCTGAGACAGCGGACAACCGTGCCTCAGACCCCTCCCCATGTTTACCGCCAAACCCACCATCCCATTGATTTGAAATCTTAACAAAGCCCCTTCATATAATGTTCTTACCCATCCCACAATCTCCTCCCCAAACCCCTGCTTACTTAAAATTCCCAACAACATACCCCTATCCACCCTATCAACTGCCATCTGCCAATCTAACCCCAAAACACCCCCTTCCCGACTCTCCTCAATAAAACCCTTTATCCTTCGATGCCCAGTCCTAATACTCCTACCCGGTATCCCGTATTGCCCATCGTGCAGCATACTCCCTAAACCCCTTTTTATCCTATTTGCAAGAATCTTCGTGAAAATCATATAATCCGTGCACATTAATGCTATTGCCCTATAATCTCGAAAACCCCTTGGCTGCTTACCCTTAGGAACTAACACAACGACCCCTGTCTTCATAGTCTCCTCCATAACTCTACGTTCTCGCATCTCATTGAAAACTTTAACTAAAACCCCCTGCAACACCTGCCAATATTGCACATACAATTCTCCAGGTAAGCCATCAAAGCCCGGAGACTTCCCCATACGTAGCACTTTTACTGCCTCCCAAGCCTCCTCCACCATTATTTCCCCTTCAATAGCTCTCCTATCCTCCTAACTTAACCTTCCCACTATTCCCCCCAGAATCCTCTCACACGCCCCCACGTCCCTACCCTCCATCTCATACTTCCTACCAAACCAAAGCTCGGCATAACCACTCATCCCTTCTGTAGTCCTTATCACCCTTCCAGATCTGTACCCACCCATCCCTTCCTCAACTATCAAGGACGACATCAACATGGCCTCCCTACACCTTTGAAAATGCCGTAAAACCACCGTTGACGCCTTATCGCCCCATAAAACCTCTTCCAACCCACTCCGAACCCATAAAGCCTGAAACCTTTCATTCTGAACATCCCGTAACCTACTTCGTATACCAACCACCTCGTCCACAGACCACCCACCCCAATTCCCCCATAACAATCCCGCAACAAACCCTCTAAATAGCGCTGATACCCATACCTATACCGAGCATCCTCTCTACCCACTCTCTCAAAAAACGCCTTGATTCCCGCCTTCCCACACTCATTCCACCACTTTACCACATTTACAATCTCCCCCCCCTTCCACAACCCCTTCCACCAACCCTCAAAATCCACCTCCCCAGAAACTCTACTCAGCAGGCCCACATTCAGCTTCCAATAACTCGGAAAAACCTTGACCACTCCCTCCCAACCCATCTCAACCAAAACCTCCCTATGATCGGAAAATCCTACATCTATACATTCAACCTTCTCCACCACCACAGCCCTTGTCACATACACCCTATCCCGCCTGGCTGTATATCCTCTCCGAAAAAAAGTGTACTCCACAGGTTCCCCTCGTCCCCCATCTACATCCACCACCCCCACAGCACTCAACACGTCCCTCAAGACCCTCAAAACACACCCTGTATCCCGTGGCTCCACATCCTTTACCCTAATCACACTATTCCAGTCTCCCGCTATAATAGTTACATGAGGCAATCCTGGGAAGGCATAAATTAACTCAGACCTGACAAATTCCTCCTTGACCCTAGTATTTGAAACCGTCGGCATATACACACCTATAAAACATACCTGCACTTCCCCCACCTCCCATCTACCCTAACCACCCTCCCCCACCCTCCTCCCAAATGATAATGACGATAATCACGAAAGTGATAAAATTTTATGACTCGGTGATAAAGCATTTTTGTTTTATTTCACGAAATCATTTGACTCACTATGACATCATAAACAGAAGTGATAGGCAAAGATTAAAGGAATTTTCTTCCATTAAATAATGAACTAACTTATGAGCCATAGTGACGCTACGGAAGGATGTGTCAGGATGAACGTATGTAAATTATTACTTGGATCATTTATACCAATAACTCAAACCTTTTGAGAAAAGTATGAATATGAGAGGAAAGACAGAGTTCAGGGAGACTTTACTAATTTGCAGGAGTGGCTAACTGTGAAAATTGAATTTTATAACAATTAGAAGGTCATGTAGATCAGGAGAGGAGAGAAACACAATCACTGAACAGTCTGGAAGGCAAGATATATTTTTAGAGCAAAAAAGAAAAAGGATCTATGAATGTTAGTTTCATTGAAAGTAACACTGTAAGTGCACAGAGATCAAATAAATATAGCAGCATTTGTGAGACTAGAAAATCAAGGAAGCTCCTACAAGTAAATGAATAATATTTCGGGACACTATAATCGACATTTCTTTGCCCTCTCCAATAGTATACAACGCCATCGTGGAGCCATAGCTAATAAACCATGTCCAGAAGCTAAAGAAAATACAAAACTCTACAAGCAGTATAGTTAACAAATTGTGAGGACTGTACTCTGAACCCTGAAGAGAGGCGTAAATGACCTTTACCTGTCTATGTTAGAGGATGGAAAAGCAAATGAACAAGATACACAGAAAAGTTGTCATGGTGGGTGAGAATAGAATTTTCGAATAAAAGAACAGAATGAAGGAATATTGATGATAAATGAGCGAACGCTATAGCTGCGGGTTTTCATATACCTAAGACCAGCTCCCAGAAACACTTGTTGTGTTTCCTGGCAAACCTTACGTAACCTAACCTGATGATAGCTAAAAACACATATGAGTCGCCGGAGTCATTAGTGTTTTATGTTGCCTAGGTGTTGGCGAAATGGATCGAGCTGAAAGGAAAAGTGCCGGAATTAAACTTTTTACATAGATTTAAGTCAAGATACGACAAAGCTGAAGAGGCCAGGAACCAACGATACAAGTTGAAAACAGGTAAATAGACGGAGGACAAAGTTTTGAAGTTATCCTCCACAAAAAAAAATTGATGAGAACAGGTAGATTAGAATATCTAACCCATTCTCGAGTAACTCCTAATTTAATCTGGTAGAAATTCTAGAATGTATTTTATATGGCCCTGTGTTTCACTCAGCTCAAGTAGACGTGAAGGAAAGATCCACTCTCCTCTAACTACGGTCTGATTCTTCAAGAACAGCACATAAACACATTCATCACCAGATCCTCTCGTGGCTCCTTCCTTACTCATTCTTCATCTTTTTTCCTTCTCTTTCCCTCCCTTCCCTCCGCAAGCTGAACAAAATAATAATTCCAATTTACATGATATAAGTGACACGTTCTGCATGCCTGGGAGGCCGGCAGACCAAGCGAGCCTCTGTGCAACAATATTCTTGTATTAAGTTTTGTTTAGAAGGGAGAAAAGAATGCTAAAGTGGTTTTTGCCCTTAAAGTCTTTTTATTTCGCTTGCAGAGGCAAAGATTGTGCGAGAGGAGAAGGAGATAAATAGATAAATGGATATCTTTATATCCAAATAAAAATAGATTGATCTAATTGAGTGAGAGAGAGAGAGAGAGAGAGAGAGAGAGAGAGAGAGAGAGAGAGAGAGAGAGAGAGAGAGAGAGGAGAGAGAGGAGAGAGAGATGGAAGAGAGAGAACAGAGAAGGAGAGGGAAGAGACAGAGAGGGAGGAAGGGAGAGTGATGGAGGTAGGAAGGGAAGGACGGGGAGGGAGGGAGGATCTACTTACAAAACATCAGGAGTTTGTCATAAACATAGATACGAGGCACAAAATCCTTCCTTGCTCTTCACAAAGTCAGTACCATTAAGCAGGAAGCTTGCAGTACTGGGTTGTGCTTTTCTGTCAACATACCAATAATGACTCCAGGTTACTCAATTCAAATAGAGAAAGGCAATACCAAACATAAAGAAAACTTAAATGTTATAAATTATATATTCCGGTAAATTCCAATAACAGGAGTTTACCATAAGCCAGAATATTCCAAGTACAAAACCATCACCATAGAACAAAGCCTCACTGGCTTCTTGTGGTCGGTGGCTACTACCACAGGAGGCATCATAATACGTCTAGATAAACATCTTTGCCTAGACAAGATTAACTTCCAGTGCTTTCTTGTCTTTGGTGACCGAAGGAGGAATGCATTATCCCCCATCATCTATAGCGTCGGACAACATCTCAGCATCCTAACAGCCTCAGATTTAAAACTTATGTTTTACTTATAAATTGCATTTTCAATTTATTTGATATACGAAGCAAATTGAGTTACGAGCTAGGTCATGGAATGGATTAAACTCGTAAGTCAAGGTTCCTCTGTATATATATATATATATATATATATATATATATATATATATATATATATATATATATATATATATCAAACAACCACTATGAAAAATAGAAGAATTCCAGCGCTCTGACTACTCACTTATCAAGGAACTATAAAAGGAAACGTGAGAGAAGGCTTATAAAGAGGCAGAATACACCTCACAGTCACATCACACTAACGAAGACAACACCTCACAGTAGCGTAACATCTCACGACTCTGTGAAGAGGAACATAAGAAGGACCTGAAACTCTTCCCAAGAATTAGATTAGTCCAATTTATCATTAAATTCTTCCCAAATTTTATTAATTATAAATTAATCCAATTTATATAAACCAAAAGAAATATTCATATTATTTTCAAAAATGCTTTTAATGAAACATGATTCTATTATATTCCTCTCAACCATGGACTTGCTTGATACAACCTTCTCAGCATTTTGAAAATCAATTGGATGGTTAAAGTCTCACATGAATAAATAGCATTAGAATCTTGTCCAGTTCTAATGCTATATTTATGTTGTTTTAATCTTAGTTCAAGACTTTTACCAGTTTGACCATAATAAACTTTATCGCATATTTTACAGGGAATCTTATAGACACATCCGTCAGCATTTTGGGAAATTTTTATCAAAAGTCTTTTACTGTATCAAGATTTTTAAATACAACTTTGATATTAAAATTCTTAAGAAAGAAGGCATATCAACCAAGTTTTCATGGTAGGGAGAACCAACATATTTTTGGTTGAATAGGATTGGTTGTCCTTTTGGATTGTAAAAGTATTTCTAGCTATTTTAAAAGATTTATCAATTATGTTTCTTGGGTATTTTAAATCATTAGCTATTTCATAAATTTTAGAGATTTCTTCATCTATGAACTCTGGACTACAAATGCGTAAAGCTCTCAAAAACATAGAAGAGAAAACCGACATTTTAACTCTATCTTGATGTGAAGAGTAATATGTACATAGGAACAATTATTTGTAGGTTTTCTGTAAATTTAAAATTTAAAATCAATGTTACCCTTAATAATAAAAACATCTAGGAAAGGCAATGAGTTATTTACTTCAAATTCAACAGTAAAATTTATAGAATGAGCTAAGCTATTTAATTGAACAAAGAAATGGTTTATGTCTACATTCTTAGGCATAAGGCACAAAATGTCATCAACATATCTATACCACTTAGCTCTATTGGGAAGGATTGTGTTAAATGAGCTAAGTGGTATAGATATGTGATGACATTTGTGCCTTATGCCTAAGAATGTAGACATAAACCATTTCCTTGTTAAATTAAATAGCTTAGCTCATTCTAAAAATTTTACTGTTGATGAGTAAATAACTCATTGCCTTTCTAGATGTTTTTATTATTTAGTAACATTGATTTTAAATAAAATTTACAGAAAACCTACAAATAATTGTTCCTATTACACTATTACTCTTCATCAGATAGATTAAAGTGTCGGTTTTCTTCTATGTTTTTGAGACTTTACATTGTAGTCAGAGTTCATGATGAAGAAATCTCAAAATTATGAAATAGCTAATTATTTAAAATACCCAAGAAACTATAATTGATAAATCTTTAAAATAGCTGAAATACTTTTACAATTCAAAAGGGACAACCAATCTTATTCAACCAAAAATATGTTGTTCTCCTACCATGAAAGTTGATATGCCTTATTTTCTTAAGAATTTTAATATCAAAGTTGTATTTAAAATCTTGATACAGTAAAAGACTTTGAAAAAAAATTCCCCCAAAATGCTGACATGTGTCTATAAGATTCCTGTAAATATGCGATAAAGTTTATTATGTCAAACTGGTAAAAGTCTTGAACTAAGATTAAAACAACATAAATATAGCATTAGAACTGGACAAGATTAATGCTCTATTTATTCATGTGAAGACTTAACCATCAATTGATTTTCAAAATGCTGAGAAGTTGTATCAAAGTCCATGGTTGAGAGGAATATAATGGATCATGTTTCATTAAAAGCAGTTTTGGTTTATATAAATTTGATTAATTTATAATTAATACAATTTGGGAAGAATTTAATGATAAATTGGACTAATCTAATTCTTGGGAAGAGTTTCAGGTCCTTTCTTATGTTCCTCTTCACAGAGTCGTGAGATGTACGCTACTGTGAGGTGTTGTCTTTGTTAGTGTGATGTGACTGTGAGTGTATTCTGCCTCTTTATAAGCCTTCTCTCACGTTTCCTTTATAGTTCCTTGATAATGTGAGTGTCACAAACGCTTGAATTCTATTTTTCATAGTGGTTGTTGTGCATATTTTGATATCACCTGTTTACTGTGATTTTTGCATATATATATACTATATATATATATATATATATATATATATATATATATATATATATATATATATATATATATATATATATATATATATATATATATATGTGTGTGTGTGTGTGTGTGTGTGTGTGTGTGTGTGGTGCCGAATAGGTAAAATTGAAATTGGTCAATTAGCAAGTACTCCTCTTAATGATATATTTTTTTCATTTATGTTAATGTAAAAATAATAATTTAATACCAAAATATTTTTAGAAAACTTATATAACCTTATTATAAAAAGCGCAATTTAATTTGAGCCTAATCCAAATAAATATGTTTTAGATATGTTTACAATAATTTAATAATAAGAAACACATTGAAAAAATTTTTTTCGTTAGGTTCAGAATGATTTTTGCAAAATTATTGCATGCACAAATTTTTGTTTGCCTTATTCGGTAAGAAGAGCGTTGCTATTTAGCCAAAATCGCAAGTTTTCCTATTCTCATATACGTTTAAAGATATTTTTTTCATTTATGTTAATTTAAAAATAATAATTTAATACGAAAAGAATTTTTGAAAACTTACCTGACCTTATTATAACAAACGCAATTTAATTTAGCTTAATCCAACTAAATATATTTTAGGTAAGTTTACAATAATTTAATAATATACAAAGACAATGAAAATATTTTTTCGTTAGGTATAGAATGATTTTGCGAAATTATTGCATACACAAATTTTCGCTTGCCTTATTCAGCAAGAAGAGGGTTGCAGTTTAAGCCAAAATCGCAAGTTTTACCTTTTCGGACGACATATATACTATATATATATGGCGTGCAGAATAGGTGAAATTGGTCAATTAGCAAGAACTCATTTAAAATTAAGTCCTTTCAAAATTTTGTCTTATATGTTTAAAGAGGGTCGCAACACTGAATATTGTAGTTCTGAGAGCATAGCAATATTAAGCACTGGGAAGCTCTAAGCACCTGACATTAAACACGTGGCAGTACTGAGCACGTAGCCGCGGTGAATTCCTGATATTACTGAGCACGTGAGAGCAGGTGGCCACTGCCTCGGTCTCCTGGAAGACTCTCGCTTTAATCTTATCTTGAAACTTTGGCAGAAATGTGATCTTATGACCCAATAAAAGTTTTATATTCTTCTTTTCCAACAACAAGAGTTGCCTATATCAAACTTACTGTTGCTCTACACGCTCCTGATATAAATGATGGAGAATATGGCGGTGAAAATGAGCCTGGGGAGTCGTTTTGGTGCAGATTGTAAACAGTGTCTGGCAACGGTGGGTTTAAGTTCCTCGGCAACGAGAGGCAACGCAGAGGAAATATTGAAAATTGCATTTCTTAAGACCTGTGGTTTAAGTTAAACGCTGAACACTCCTCCTGCGTGTTATTGCTCTCATGACCAGCAATTCTAAGTGTTTTGAATTTTATTTGACCTACATCGTATATACACCATGAGGTGTATGAAATAAAAAAAAAGTCCAGGTTGTATACAGGTGTCAAGCCTTAATTACCCTCATGTTGCAAATAAGCTTAAAATCCAGTTAACCAACCAGTCGTTTTACATCGAAATTAATTTGATGCTGTAATTTGGAACAGTTATTTGACTGATGTTAACAAATGGTAAAAATTTTGATTATGAACTACATTCAGGTGTTAATGGTAGAGGTAGAATTAGATGGAGACTTTCTCCCTAGAACGCAGGAGGGAGGAATACATGATTATATACACTTGTAAAATTCTAGAGGGATTAATACTAAACCTGCACACGACAATCACTCCCTGTGAAAGGAAAAAACTCGGCAGACGATGCAAAATTCTCCCAATGAAAAGCAAGGGTGCTACTAGCACGATAAAAGATAACACAGTAAGTGTCAGAGGCCCAGAACTGTTTAACTGCCTCCTAGCATACTTAAGGGGATTACCAATAGACCCTGGCTGTTTTCAGAAGATGCTGGACAGACACCTAAAGTCAGTAACTGACCAGCCGAACTGTGGTTCATACGTCCAGGTTGCTTGGCCAACAGTAACAGCCTGGTTTATCAGGTTGTGATCTACCATGAGGCCTGGTACAGACCGGGCCGAGGGGTCTTGACTCCCAAAACCCCTCCCCAGGTATACTATAGGTATACCTTACGCATTCCTATATTGACTTTTAATTTTCTTCTTTTACACACCCTACCAAACTCATCCACCAACCTCCGCAACTTCCTGCAGAATCTCAAAAAAGCAGTGTTATCAACCATGTTGACATCAAACATCTTTGTCTAAGTCCTATTTTTACTGGGAAATAATCTCCCTCTCTCCTACATATTCTAACCTGAGCCTCACTATCCTAGTAAAAACCTCACTGCTTTCAATAACCTACCTCCTATTCCACACATTTGCAACATCTGCCACATTGCTTCCTATTCACCCTGTCATACGCCTTTTCCAAATCCATAAATGCCACAAAAACCTCTTTACCCTTATCTAAATACTGTTCACCTATATGTTTCACTGCAAACACTTGGTCTACACACCCCTACCCTTCCTAAAGTCTCCTTGTTCATCTCCTATCCTGCTCTTCGTCTTACTCTTAATTCTTTTAATTAACTCTACGTACACTTTACCAGGTATACTCAACAGACTTATTCCTCTATAATATTCTCTTTGTCCCCTTTGCCTTCATACAAAGGAACTATGCATGCCTCTGCCAAACACTAGGTACCTTACAATCTTCCATACTTTTATTAAACAAAAGCACCAACCACTCCATAACTATATCCCCACCTGCTTTAATATTTCTATCTTTATCCCATCAATTCCAGCTGTCATACCCCCTTTCATTCTACCCGCTGCCTCACTCACTTCCCCACACTCACAACTCGTTCTTCCTCAATCGTACTAGATGTTATTCCTCCCTTTCCCTATACACGAAATCACAGCTTCCCTATCTTCATTAACGTTTATCAATTCCTCAAAATATTTACTCCATCTTCCCGATTATATATATATATATATATATATATATATATATATATATATATATATATATATATATATATATATATATATATATATATATGTCGTGCCGAAATTAGGTAAAACTTGCGGTTTTGGCTTAAATAGCAACGCTCACCTTGCCATATAAGACAAGTGAAAAATTGTGTATGCAATAATTTCGCCAGAATCATTCTGAACATAACGAAAAAAATATATTTCATTGTGTTTGTTTATTATTAAATTAATGTTAACGTATCTAAAATATATTTAGTTGGGTTAGGCTAAATTAAATTGCGCTTGTTGTAATAAGGTTAGGTAGGTTTTCAAAGTTTCTCTTGGTACAAAATTATAAATTTTTACATTAACATAAATGAAAAATATATCTTTAAACGTATAAGAGAAAATTTTAGAAAGGATTAATTTTAAATGAGTTCTTGCTAATTGAAGTTTTACCTAATCCACGACATATATATATATATATATATATATATATATATATATATATATATATATATATATATATATATATGTCGTGGATTAGGTAAAACTTGCGATTTTGGCTTAAATAGCAACGCTCACCTTGCCATATAAGACAAGTGAAAATTTGTGTATGCAATAATTTCGCCAAAATCGTTCTGAACTAACGAAAAAATATATTTCTTTGTGTTTGTTTATTATTAAATTAATGATAACGTATCTAAAATATATTTAGTTGGGTTAGGCTAAATTAAATTGCGCTTGTTGTAATAAAGTTAGGGAGGTTTTCAAAGTTTCTCTTGGTACAAAATTATAAATTCTTACATTAACATAAATGAAAAAATATATCTTTAAACGTATAAAGAAAATTTTAGAAAGGACTTAATTTTAGATGAGTTCTTGCTAATTGACCAGTTTTACCTAATCGGCACGAAAATATATATATATATTTTATATATATATTATATATATATATATATATATATATATATATATATTTTATATATATATATATATATATATATATATATATATATACAGTGGACCCCGGTGTTCGTCCTGTTCGAAACTCGCCCTTATATGTAAGTGTATTTTTTTTAAATGCTTTTATAAGTATTTTTGGGGGTCTTAAAGGACTAGTCTACTTTACATTATTCGTTATGGGAATAAATTCGTTTGTAATGGCACTTGAACAAGCATTCTGGAACAAAAATCACGAAAACCGGGGTCCACTGTATATATATATATATATATATATATATATATATATATATATATATATATATATATATATATATATATATATATATATATATATATATATATATATATAAACATAGGGAGGTACCACCTCTGGAACTGTCCTGGGACCCTCATCCTCCGAGAAAAGAATAACTTGCTTCAGGGAAAACTCAAAGTTCTCCCTGAAGCTGTATGAAAATTTTCTCCTACCACCCCCTATATTTGATATGTGCTTTATTTAAAGACAAAATACATTGATAAAATTTCATTGTCAAAAATACAATAGGGTGTAAACAACATAGATAACAACTCAGAGCTATATCTCGAATACTTCGTCCAGCTCCCCGGCAGTGGGCCGCGTGCCCAGAATGCTGCAGGCATTTCCTCTCTGGATCACAACACTGAGTCTCTGAAAGATTAAGCTGGCCGCCCAGTGGTCC
>WNWK01009165.1:40000-75000 GCA_009830355.1 Cherax destructor | reverse complement strand
GCCTCCGGGAAAGGGGAGAGGTGTGGTCCATCATGTTTGGACACAATACAACTGAGGAGGAAGTGAAGAGTCTGTTAAGAGAGCAAAATACCTCAAAGGCGATGGTGCAGGATAACATTTTCAATGGGTCCTGGGGAGAGAGGGCAGAGGCTCTATGTGTACCACCAACAACAATCTTCAAAACCCTCTATCGAAACAGCAAATGTAGTCCCACTTTAAAAAAAGGGGACAAAACACGAAGCACTAAACTACAGACCAGTGTCACTGACATGTATAGTATGCAAGGTCATGGAGAAGATTATCAGGAGAAGAGTGGTGGAGCACCTAGAAAGGAAAAGAGCTTATGGGAAAGGGCAGCCAGCATGGTTTCAGGGATGGGAAATCCTGCGTCACAAACCTACTGGGTTCTATGACAGGGGGAGGCAAAAACAAAGAGAGAGGGGTGGGTAGGGGTTGCATTTTCGTTGACTGTAAGTAGGCGTTTTGACACAGTTCCACACAAGAGATTAGTGCAAAAACCGGGGGACCAGGCAGGAAAACAGGGGAAAGGGACTGCAGGGGCAGGGAATACCTGTCAGGAAGACAACAGCGAGTCATGGTACATGGCGAGGTTGACAGTGGGCGACTGTAAGAGCGTGGTGCCACAGGGATGGGGCCTAGGGGCTGGTGCTGTTTCTGGTATTTGTGAACAATGACGGAAGGAATAGGGCTCCAATGTCCCTTTTTTGCAGATGATTTAAGTTGATGAGAAGAATTCAATCGGACGAGGACCAGGCAGAACTAAAAGGATCTGGGCAGGCTGGAGGCCTGGTCCAGCAACTGGCTCCTTTGGGAAATTTAAACCCCCCAAGGACAAAGCCCGGGAAAATTGGGGAAGGCAAAGAAGACCACAGAAGGAGTACAGTCTAGGGGGCCAGAGCTTTCAAAACCCCACCAAGGAAAAGGATCTTGGGTGAGTTTAAATGAGCACATCTCCTGAGGCGCACATCCCAAATAACTGCTGCAGCATATGGACCCCCAAAACAAACCTAAGAACAGCATTCCGACATCTAAATAAGGAGTCATTCATGATCCTGTACACACTGTACTTTAGGCCTATACTGGAGATGGGACCAGTTTTGGGAAACCCCCACCCCAACCCAAAATTTTAAAAAACCAGAGAAAGGCAAAGGGTTTTAAAACAAGACTAGTCCTGGAGCTAAGGGGTATGTCCTTCGAGGAGAGGTTACGGGAAAACGACCGACGACACTGGAAGACAGAAGAGATAGAGGGGATATGATAAAAGACATATAAAATAATTTAGATGAATAGACAAGGTGGACAGAGACAGAATGGTCCAAAGGGGGGACACTGCAACTAGGGGTCACAGTTGGAAGTTGAAGACTCAGATGAACCACAGGGGTTAGGAAGTATTTCTTCAGTCACAGAGTTGTCAGGGAAATGGAATAGTCTGGGAAGTGATGTAGTGGGGGCAGGATCCATACATAACTTTTTTTGGAGAGGTATGATAAAGTCATGTATCGGGTAGAGTGACCTAGTAGCGGCCAGTGAAGAGGTGGGGGCCCGGAGTTTTGACTGACCCCCGCAACCATAACTAGATGAGTACAACTAGGTGAGAGAAAACACACACACACATTCACTCATCATCACAAATGACTACTCAAAAATATGTGTTTTTCATTCTGTGGTAACTAAAAAAAAAGGGTTGTCAGAAAACAAGATGGGAACAAGGGGGCTGGAGGATGAGTCCTGAAGGAAGATTGGGTAACAGAGCCAGAAAATGGAACAAAGTGGGGAAGGAAGCTAGAGGACCTTAGCTAGAAAATGGGAACAGGATAGCTGCAGAGAGCAGGAAATGGGAGCTACAAAATCACCAGAGTTTTGAAGAGGAACTGAAAAAATTTTAAACAGTCTTAAAAAACCCAAAAAGCAGTATGGGCATGACATCAGAAACTGCCACATCGGGAACAAACGAAGAGACTGTAGGAACAGAGGAGTTAAACTGTATACAGAGACCCTATCAGACCACCATGGAGCCCGGGGAAAAAGGGTGAAGAGACACCAATAACAAACGAGAGGACTGAAGAAAAAGAAAGAGCTAAGAAAACACAGAGTCCCTAACAAACCACATTTGGGGCCCAGGGAAAAACTAAGAACAGAAAAACAGGGGCCCCTGGGCACAGGGACAACAGACGGGGTAAAAAATTTAAAAAAAAGGGAAAGCTGCAATGGAAAAAAACTAAATCGGGAAACAGTGGGAGAATAATGTGAGAGCTTTACCCACTCTGCCTGAGGCATCCCAGCAAGTGAGCACGTCCCGTTTGTTCCAGTGTTTAAAAGAATGGGAATAGCTTGGGTACAAATAATAATGGGAACTACAGCTATTATTTTTAATAAAAAAAAGGAAAAATACAAATATCCTTATGGAAATTACATAATATAATAATTTCCTATGGACTTATTACCAGGGGAAAGGGGGAGCTGTTATCAGTAACATGGACTTGTACTCCCCTTTTATATCACAGACCAGTTTGGGATTTGAATTGGCCCCCAAAACACGGCTGTCCAGGGTCGGCTCCCCGAACCTGTCCCGATTTCCCCTTTTTCAGCCTTTTCCCTTTGAACTTAATTTCCTTTAAAAAACCCCCCCCCCACCCCATGAATACCCACGTGTTTTGGGACCTGCCCTAGTCAAAAAAAAAAAACCGAGACTTAAGTCCGGGCGGGTACAGCTATTTGAACAAGGTGTGTGACAAATACGGGTTGTCTGCCTTAGTGACCCACAAGCACTACATCCATCCCCCTTTTAGTTTAAAATATATGAGAACTAGGACAATTTGTTCTAATTTATTAGACTGTTTTAACTTAACCCCCTTTAAATTTCTATTACAATACAAAGAAAAAATATAAAATTAAACAGATCATCATAATCAATAACCCTAGCAGAAGAAACGAATAAAAAAATGACTCGCTGGTGCGAAGTCTCATTATCACCCTTTCCTTAGTACTATCTGGCCCAGAACCTTCCTGTATTTTGCTAGAATAAAGTAGCCCAGTAGTCACCCCCCAAAACCCAATGAGACAAACTTGATTTTTTTTGGCATAGAAAATTGCTCAAGCGAGTAACCTTCAAGTACTTGAAATTGAACCATATGTGACCACAAGTTCGCATTTTCTTGCACCCCGGCGACCATTCGCGACAAGGCAGGAATCGCATCCAGGACCCATCATTATTCCATTTGTCGGAGCTAAAAAACTCCCATCCCTCACACAAACGAATCCTCTCTTCTGATGGCGAGCTGATTGGTGTTTTCAGTCTCCACCTGAAAAGGAAATACATCCTATCTCTACGATGATGCCTCCAGCAAGGAGCTAGTTCACAAAATATACAACATATATGTCCCAACAGCTAACAAAAAATAGATCACCCCTTAACAGTAGAGATCCCAAAAGTAAAAAAGTAACCACTCTAATCAGCATTCCCCAAGCTTCACTGGCTAGTAGTAAATGTTGTGATTGGCTTGATTGGGGGCAGGTTATTGACCCAGTGAAAAGCTCTCCCCAAATCCTTGGGCAAGGGTGGCAGAAATATGAAGGGGTCGATGGAGGAGGGCATAGGGCCCTTGTGCTATACTGCAGTATTCTTGCCATCTCACCTCCAGATCTGTCTACTGCTTCTACTAGAAGAGGGGTTAGCTAGGGATTCCGGCCGACCATAGCACTTCCTAAATTGGGCCATGTCTCATTGTGTTGACCCTCTCATGCAGGTCCCTCTCGTTGAAAGCACAGCATCTGGGAACTTCTCAACTCAGCAAGTGCTTTTCTTTACCACAACAATACTCCTCAGGCACCAAGGCCACCCTTCATCTGCTCAGCCTTACACGTCAACATCCACCTCTTCTTCCCAACTTGCTGCTCACGGTGGAGGTGGAGCATAAGCGGCATAGGTGATGGTACGAGAGGCTGGCTAATAAGCGCTTTACCAGGCAGGACCGTTAAAATACGGCCATTTTGTCCTTAACACGTTTTTGGCCCCGCGTGTCCCATCATAAATTTCCCCCAGGCGAACCAATCCCCAGGGTTCCCTCTTTTTTCTTTTTTTTCTGTTTCTGACCAATCACAAGCCTTCTGTGAGTCGCTCCAGCTGAGTGGGGACCGGCGTCTGCTCGCTTCCCATTGGTTGAGAGACCAAAATGTAAACACTTCTAGCTTGGCATCGCCCAGAGCCGGATTTTTTTCTCGCCTTCCACTCATATACCGGATTATACTTACATTGTCGGTAAGTACTTATTTTGTGTCCAGTGTGTAAATGAATAGTTTAGGAAAATTTTTAGATATATATCAGGAGTTAGATATTCATAATATGAGTGTAATTAATTGAAAAAAAAACAAAAGGACCGAAAAAAGGTCCTGCTCCAGGGCCACATTTTAAATTTCGTAAATAAATATTTATAAAAAAATTTAAATATATAAAATTCTGTAGGGTCTGGGTGTGTACAGAACATTTTATTTATTGATCAATGACAAATGTTCATGGTGAACCCTCCCAAGAGAAGTCCAAATATCACTGCATTTTGGAGGAAAGGACTCAGATCCAGAACCAGATGACCTGTTGCCATCTCCAGTGCAGCCAATGTGCAAAAGCCTGATGACAGGGTGAGGTTTGACAAAACAATAGGTTTGATAAAATGCTTTCATGGCCAGTAAATCAAAATATTTACATGCAAGTATTAGAAAAAAAATCATTCACATCTTCATTTTCCTGTGCCATATGCAAAGTAAATTATGCATCAAGAAGGAAAGTTCTTCATAGCCTTTTTTATTGTAGAAATTAGTGATCTGAATGATTGTTCTTCAAGAAATTCAGGAATAGGGACTTGAAGTTTTATCCCTTGCAATTTCCATGTTGCTCTTTGGTTCATTTTTATATTTTTTATATTTGGAAAACAAAAAGTTCCATATTTTTTGATATTGTCTATTAGTATAATAAAATAGAAAATACTTATTTGGTGTTTTATTAACAATTGCAAATTTGCAACATTCAGAATTTGACACCCTTACCGGGCAGGACCTTTACAAAACGGTCCTCGAATATTGGCAATTGTGCGAAAAGTTATTTTTAGAATTTCAATTATATGGGCTCATTATCCTCACATTGAGCTACTTATCCACTCATATGAAATACATTTCGAAATTATCATTTTCAAGGGAGTGCCCGGTAAAGGGTTTAAGAGCCCGCCGGACCATACTGACTTCTTGACACTTCTGCGCCTCCATCACCCAGGTCAATAGTTTCCCCTGGAGTCTCCTTGGCTGGTCCTGGCAACATCTCCGATCTCCTGTGAATACTAGTAAGCGGCAGATGTGTGAAGACGTGTCTTGTGTACTTCTGTGGACTGAACCATCTTTGCTCGGTAAAGACTTTTCTACTGTGCTCCTTATTGCTACCTGAGATTGGAGATGGTTTCCTTGACTATGAGCAGCTTATATTCCAAATGAAGGCGGAATTAACGGAAGTGAAGAGAGATTCAACGTTGAAGGGTATATGCAAGGATTATCCTCTACAATGTCCCGATGATCAGACCAACTAATGGATGCAGTCGAATCTGAAGGGACGAAGCTGAAGTTGAAGAAGGTCCAGAAAACTGCTGAAAACCAGCAACTCTTTTCCTTGTTATCGACGAATGTGAAGACATCCCAGCGAAGACCATCTCTACAAAGACGCCGAGAACGTCATGCACACCGCCAGTCGAGGTAAGAACATTGTTTTAGTTGGGGATAGTCAGATTAAGTTTATGGATAGGGAATTTTGTCTTAAGGATAGGAATAGGAGGCAGATGGTGTGTTATCCTGGGGCTGGGATGAAGGATATTGTTAGCCGTCTGGACGACATCATGAGAGGTAATGGAGCAATCCTATTATCTGTCTCAGTGCTGGAGGCAACGATGTTGGCAGACGTAGGAGTGAGGAGCTGATTAGCAGCTATAGTAAAGCAACAGACAGAATTAGGAAGAAGGGTGGAACCCTGTCATATGTGGTATTTTGCCAAGGAGAGGAGTTGAAATGAATGGTCTGTCCAGGGCAATTGGTGTCAATTGCTGGCTGGACAAATACTGTAAGGAAAATGCAGTAACATTCATTGACAACTGGGACCTCTTCTATAGCAGAAATGACATGTATGCCAGGGATGGGGTTCACTTATCTAGGTCTGGGGTGGGAACGGGCAACTGCAGTGGAGGGAGCTGTTAGGGCTTTTAAACTAGAAAAAGTTAGTGGTATGGGTTATAGGGGAAAACAGTGAAGTCCCAGTGTAGTAATGTTATAAATTTAGGAACTAGTAATAGGCAGAATAAGTGGGTATTGAAAGCCAGTGGCACTAGGTGACAAGGACAGTAATAGGTATAGTGGAAAAACAGAAATGAGCAGGAAGGGTAAAGAGAAAGGAGGGTCTTTAAGTGTATATTACACCAATAGTCAGTGTAGAATAAGATGGACGAAAAAAAGATTAGTTGCAAGTACGGGTAATATTGATGTTTTTGCAATAACTGAGACATGGTTTAATATGAAAATCGGGGCATGCCTGCCGAATGTCACATTCAGGTTTTAAATTGTTCCAAGTAGAGAATATCGGGAAGGGGTGGGGTTGCACCTATGTCCGTGATCACTTAAATTGTTGCATAAAAACGGGTAAAGTCTGAAATATCACATACAGAGACTGTCTGGATAAAATTTTCAGAGGGGGTGAAAATTGATTTTAGGCGTGATTTACCGTCCCAAACTTAGATAGGGAACAAGGGAGACTACTTTGGGAGGAAATTATTAAGGCCACAAGGCACGATAACTGAATTTAGGGGACTTTAACTTTATAGATTAATTGGAATTTCTTGACAGGGAATTTAGAATCTAACGACTTTTTAGAAGTAGTTCAGATTGCTTTTTGAAGCAGTTTGTGACAGAACCTACAAGGGGAAATAACCTACTTGACTTGGTTCTGGCAAGCAAGGAAACCCTTGTTAATAATTTAGAAATTACAGAGGAACTCGGCTCAGGACCACAAGTCAATTAATTACCTTTTAGCATTCAATGGATGTATGATAGTAGGATAATTCAGTAACGGTCCCTGATTTTCGCTTAGCAGATTATAATGGACTTAGAGAACACTTAACAACTGTGGACTGGGGTGACAAAAGAGGTATCAATATGACAGTTTTCTTAACACTCATACAGGCTGCCCAAATAACATTTATCCCATATAAAGAAATTAGATCAAGTAGAAATGACCCAAAATGGATGAATAATAGGCTCAAGTATCTTTTAGGGCAGAAGAAAGGAATTTATAGGCGCATAAAAGAGGTGAGGGTCATCTTATAAATCAGTATACTGACATTAAGAGGGACGTAAAAGGGGATAAGAAAAGCAAACGGGACTAGAAATTAAAGTTGCTAGGGATTCAAAACTAACCCAAAAGTTTTTTCCAGGTTTATAGAAAAAAGTTAGGGATAAGATAGGTCCCCTTAAAAATAACTCTGGGCATCTTACTGACAAGGAGAATGATATGTGCTCTATTTTTAATAATTATTTTCTCTCGGTTTTCACACAGGAAGACACTAATAATATCCCAGTAATTAATTTTTACAGAGGCCCAGAAGAAGATAAATTATGTAATATCACAGTCACTAGCGAAATGGTTTTGAAACAACTAGACCGACTGAAACAAAATAAATCGCCGGGTCCTGATGAGCTTTTTGCAAGGGTTCTTAAGGAATGCAAAATGGAACTCTGTGAACCATTAAGTAACATTTTTAATTTATCTCTTCAAACAGGTGTAGTGTCTGATATGTGGAAGATGGATAATGTAATTCCTATTTTTAAAGCAGGGGACAAGTCACTACCGTCAAATTACCGCCCAATAAGCCTGACCTCAATTGTAGGCAAATTACTAGAGTCAATTATAGCTGATATTATAAGAAACCATCTCGATAAACATAATTTGATTAACGATACTCAGCATGGATTCACGAGGGGCCGTTCCTGCCTAACTAATTTATTAACTTTCTTCGGTAAAGCTTTTGAGGCTGTTGATCACGATAAAGAATTCGATATTGTTTATTTAGACTTTAGTAAGGCTTTTGATAGAGTACCGCACCAGAGACTGTTAAGGAAAGTGGCAGCTCACGGAATTGGGGGAAAGGGCTGATCGAGTCATGGCTCACCAATAGGAAGCAGAGAGTGTGCTTAAATGGGGTTAAATCCGAGTGGGGATCTGTAACAAGTGGCGTTCCACAGGGATCAGTCTTGGGCCCATTGTTGTTTATAATATATATCAATGACCTTGATGAGGGAATTACTAGTGATATGAGCAAATTCGCCGACGACACGAAGATTGGTAGGATAATTTATTCAAACGTAGATGTCAGGGAACTTCAGGACGATTTAGACAAACTCAATTCGTGGTCAGAAAAGTGGCAAATGCAGTTCAGTGTAGATAAATGCAAGGTTCTGAAGCTCGGGAGTGTCCATAATCCAAGCACTTATAAGTTGAATTGCGTAGAACTTAGCTATACAGATTGCGAGAAGGACTTGGGGGTTATGGTAAGCAGCAACCTTAAACCAAGACAGCAGTTCCTAAGCGTACGTAATAAGGCTAACAGATTACTGGGATTTATATCAAGAAGTGTAAGCAACAGAAGTTCAGAGGTTATATTACAGCTTTATACATCATTAGTAAGGCCTCACCTAGATTACGCAGCTCAGTTCTGGTCTCCATATTACAGAATGGACATTAATTCGTTAGAAAACATTCAGCGTAGAATGACTAAATTAGAAATCTTCCGTATGAAGAAAGATTGAAGACCCTAAAATTACATTCACTTGTAAGACGTAGAATGAGGGGAGACATGATCGAGGTATACAAGTGGAAAATGGGTATTAACAAAGGGGATATAAATAATGTCTTGAGGATATCTCTCCAAGAGAGAACCCGCAATAATGGATTCAAGTTAGATAAGTTTAGATTTAGAAAGGATATAGGAAAGTATTGGTTTGGAAATAGGGTAGTTGATTATTGGAACAGTCTGCCTAGTAGGGTTATTGAAGCAAGGACCTTGGGTAGTTTTAAATTTAGGTTGGATAAATTCATGAGTGAGAGGGGTTGGATTTGAGTGGGAATTGCACATGAGTAAATAAAATTATCAAAGCTTATTTCTTGGGTAACGTTGAAAATTGGGTTGAGCAAATATTCTGTTAGTGGGACGGATTGTGAAGGACCTGCCTAGTATGGGCCAACAGGCCTGATGCAGTGTTCCTCCTTTCTTATGTTCTTATGTTCTACACATGACTGGGTCTTATTGGTGGTGAGCAGGTCTCTAGAGTATTGAACCGACCTAAGGGCTAGGCGAGTGGTCAGCTCCTTCCCTCAGGGTCCCATTTACTCATAACACTCCCTCCCTACAGCAATAATTCCCTTACAAATTTCGTCTGTAGGTTCTTGACCATGTATTCATACCCACATATTCCTCTAGCAACTGATTTAAACTATCTTCCCCATATACCTCTTCATTTACAGTCCCATCATCCACCACATTAACATTAGGCATTACTATTTCATCCTCACACCAGAATGGCTTTCGTTTATTACAATCCGCTCAGTCTGGTCCTCAAACAACTCTTTAACCTTTACATTTACTGGTCCCATTTTCTCTAAGGTGCAGAAAGGATCTTTCCACCTCGGACCGAGGGACCTACTCTGTTGAGGGGTTGCTTCATTTTTATATATCATCACTAGGTTACCTTCATTAAATTTAAGAGGCTTCATTTCCCTGTCATATTAATGAGCATATTTTTGCTGCGCTCTACCAGATGCCTGGGCGGCAGTTCGCCAAGCAGTTCTCATTTTTGTTAGTACTTCTGAAGGATAGTCCTCACCAAATTTGACAACTTCTTGGTTCACCAAGCCTGCTGCAAAATGACAGTCATGCCCTGTAAATAGGAATAATGGTTGTGTTCCTATTGATTTATGAATAACGGGGTTTAATGCAAATTGAACATACGGTAAATATTTATCCCATTGTAGTGATTCTTTCTCAGAGAATTGCCAGTGTATTTTTGACTACCTGATTCGATCTCTCTACCATACCAATGGCTTGTGGATGATAAGCTGTGATGAAGGCTGTCATTATTTCTAGTGTGTTACAAACCTTTGCAAATACATTGCTTTTAAACTCTGAACCAAATATTGCTACGAATCTATCAAGGAGCACCTCTGCAACAGTCTGTGGGTTTTTGTTAGGGATGGGCAGTTGTTATCAGTAACATTCCCAATGCATAGTCCACTACACACACGGCTGTAAGGAAATTGGAGTAAAGAATAAGAATATAAATGGACTGTATTAAGCTACGTAGCTTATTGACGAATCCACATCTTCGCAGCCGTCCCCTTAGGGCTGTCAGAAATAAATGAGTATAAATATTTGAATAATTGTGATGTGAGAAGGCAATCTGACCTCCGCCCCACCCCTCGCTCGCCTGGCTTGCCCTCACATAAAGGAAATGTTGATCCAGCATGTTCCCCTTGCTTGCCAAACTTATACAGGAAGCAATGCAGAATGCTTGATTTCTTTCTGTGTCTGGGCTTAGATGACTATGTATGTATCTTTAACATGATATTAGAGTGGGTGTAGGATTTTCTTAATATTCCTACTACAGTAAGAGGTCGATTATCTCTCATAACCCCATCCAAATTAAAACAGCGGTCAGCCATGATGAACAAGGAAGTGGCGTTTTTAGCCTGATACATTTGTGTTCAATTACTTGACACGGAAGAAAAGAAGTCATCATTGCCCTCTCTGAGAGGGCTGAAAGGGCTTGAAAGGGTTGAAGGGGGGCCGATACCCCCCTCCTGGAGAAATTTATCCACAACAGCTGTCCCGACCGAACCTGTCCCGACCTCTCTCCTTTCTCTAGTCGTTTCCTTGAGCTTATATGGTCCTTAAAGCAATCCCCCGCCATGAGGCATACACAACGTGATTTAGGACCTGACACAAGTCAAGAACAAAAAGACCTGAGACTTAAGCCGTGAGGCGTGGTGGACAGCTATTTGCCAAAGCAAGGTGTGTGACAATTCACTGGTCTCCCTTAGTGACCTCACAAAACCTACATCACAATGAAAGGGAGAGATCAGTCTTTGTTTATGGGCTCCAGGAAATTGAAATCGAAACTTACGAAGCAAGAAGACAGGGGAGAAAAAAGGAATTGAAAGTATCATGAAAGTAATAGGAGAGGATGACATGACCCAGCTGACAAATTTTCTGAGAATAGAGGGGATTGGACCTAGTATTCACCTTGTGTAGTTCAGACATCGAGGACATCATATACGAAAGGCCCCTCGGAGTTAGTGATCACGTGGTTCTGAGGTGTCAGAGTGGACCCCTGTAATAAGAGGGGTTCCACAGAGGTCAGTCCTAGTTCCCTTGCAGTTTCTGGAATATGTGAATGACATGCCGGAAGGTATCGACTCAGAAGAGTCTCTGTTTGAAGGCGATGTGAAGTTAATGAGGAAAATTAAATCAGATGAGGTTCAGACAGGACTACAAAGGGACCTGGACAAGCAGCACACCTTGTGCAGCAAGTGGCTCCTGGAATTTAACCACACCAAATGGAAAGTCATGAAGATCGGGGAAGGGCAAAGACCACAGACAGAGTACAAGCTAGGGGGCCATAGACTACAAACCTCACTCAAGGAAAAGGATTTAGGGGTGAGTATAATACCGAGCACATCTCATGAGGCACACATCAACCAAATAACTCCTGCAGCATATGAGCACTTTGCAAATCTAAGAATAGCATTGCTATGCACACCGTGTACATCAGACCCATATTGGGGTATGCAGTACCAATTTGAAACCCACACCCTGTCAAGCACGTCAAGAAACTACAGAAAGTGCAAAGGTTTGCAACAAGACTAGTCCCGAAGCTAAGGGGAATGTCCTACGAAGAAAGGTTAAGGGAAATCGCCCTGACGGCACTGGAGGACAGGAGGGATAGGGGGTACATGATAACTACATATAAAATACTTAATGGAATTGACAAGGTGCACAGAGACAGGATGTTCCATAGATGGGACACAGGAACAAGGGGTCACAATTGGAAGTTGAAGACTAAGATTTGTCAGAGGGATGTTAGGAAGTGGAATAGTCTGGAACGTGATGCAGCTTTAAGAAGAGTTATGATAAATCTTATGGAACAGGGAGAGAGAAGACCTAGGAAAGACCTGTGAAGAGGCGGGGCCAGGAGCTGTGACTTGAATGACGTCAAGGAAGAAATAGACAGAGGTGTCCCTGTTTGCAGACGATGCGACGGTTATGCGGAGAATCCAAGTGGGTAAGGAAAAGGAGGGACTACAAATGGATTTGAACAGGCTGCAAGTCTTGTCAAAAACTTGCTACTAGAGTTAAACCCTACCAAGTGCAAAGTCATGAATATTAGGGAACGTCAATGAAGACCGCAGGCAAAATATAGGCTAGTGAAGCCAAAGAATTTAAACCTCACTCAAGGGAAAGGATCTTGTGATGGGTATAATACCGAGCACATCTCCAGAGGCGATCATCAACAAAATAACTTCTGTAGTATATGGGCGCCTGGCAAACATGGGAATACCATTTCGTCACATGAGTTAGAAATCATTTAGGACTCTGTATACCGTGTAGTATGGTACACCAGTATGGAAACAGCACCTAATCAAACACCTCAAGAAAATAGAGAAATTACAAAGGGTTTGCAACAAGACTAGTCCCACAGCTAAGGATGTCCTACGAGGAGAGATAAAGGGACATCAACCTGACGACACTAGGACAGAAGAGATAGGAAAACATGATAACAACATGTAAAATATTGAGAGGAATTGCCAAGGGTGGATAGGGAGAGAATGTTGGTGTTGGTGTTGGTGTGTCCCAGAGATGGGACACACCAACAAGGGGTCACAACTGGAAATTGAAAATACAGATTAGTCTCTAGGACGTTAGGAAGTATTTCTTCAGTCACAGAGTTGTCAGGAAGTGGAAGAATCTAGAGAGTGACGTTGTGTAGGCAGGATCCATACATAGCTTTAAGAAGAGGAAGGATAAAGCTCATGGAACAGGAACAGATAGTGGACCAAGTAGCGACCAGCGAAAAGGAGGGGCCAGGCTATGATTTGACCCCTGCAACGACAAATAGGTGGGTACAAATAGGTGAGCTCACACAGAGAGAGACACACACACACGAAACAGGCCAAGTGTCTATAGACAACTGCCTCTAACAACTAACTACACAAACACTCCCACTAGGGTCAGTCCTAGGTAAGGTGGTGTTTCTTTAATATGTGAATGACATGATGGAAGGGATAGACTCAGAGGTGTCCCTGTTCGTAGATGTGAAACAAATGAGGCGAATACAAACGGATGAGAATCGTGTAAGTCTACAAGGATCTCTGGACAATCTGCAAGCCTGGTCCGACAAATGGCTCTTGGAGTTTAACCCAAGTGCATAGAATTGAAGCTTCGGGAAGGGTAAAGAAAACCGCATTTGGATTACAACCTAGGGAGTGAAAGGCTACAAAACTCATTCAAGAAAATAGAGGTTGGGATGAGCATAATACCGAGCATATCTCCTGATATGCACATCAAAACAAATAACTGCAACATATGGGCATCTGGCAAACCTAAGAATAACATTTTAACATAAATATGGAGTCATTCACGACACTATACACTGTATACGTCAGACCCATATTGGAGTATGCAACACGAGTATGGTAAGAGTTGGTCTGAGAACGAAGCATGGATAGCAGGGCATAAGAACACAGTGTAACAAATGTAGGAGAAAAGGTTAAACAAGATATGCAATACAAATGATAAGAGGATGTCCGCAGAAAGAAATAATAAAAGTTTTGAGCTTCAGCTGCTGAGGCAAAGATGAAGAGCCTGGGGGAGGAACTGGAAGGTCTGAAACATAGAATTAGACCCCATGAACGAACGGGGCCATGTGATGGGACCAGGAACATCAGCTACCAGCGAGCAGACAACAGAAAAGAACGTGCAAAGAATTCCTCAACATAAGTGCTATAAGTCCCCAGAAGGACCAGAAAATGATAAGGGAAATAATAAAGATGCTCAAATCAGATACTGAGATATGGAGGGAAAGGAAATGGATAGAGTGGGATAGGTCACTAATTATTCATGGGTTTCCGGATGCTGATGGGAGAACTTATGGTAAAAGACGACAGTTGGAGGTAAAAAAAATAAAAAAAAACACGTGAATGTCAAATTGACGTTCATGACAGAAATGGTACGAAACACGATCATACACTCTAAACCATGGTTTAATGATTCACAAAAATACCGCTGGGTGTACCGCAACCACAATAGAACAAAAAAAGAAAAGGAACAACTGAGAGAAGTGGCACAAAGATGACAGAAACAGGAAGGAGAGACAGGGCATGCATCGACATGCAGGGAAGTTCAGCCTCAAGGGGACCATCAAATACAACCACCTACAGAACTCACTCAACCCCTAGCTCCCATAACCCCGTAACCTCACCAACCCCTTCTACCTCCTAGAATACAATATTGGAAAAAGGTGAGGGTATAATACACCAACAGAGATGAAATATTAAATAAATGTGTGAGGTGCCATGAACGAAATATGGTGGCATCCCCAGACATAATAGCAATCATGGAGACAAAGCTTGAGTTGAGACACCTTATTTATGTTAAGGTAAAACACACTAATCTAAAATAGGCGTTTTATTGGACTATATTCTAAGGGAGTGATTATTAAACTGAACTGTTGTGAACGTTACTTATCGATTAATTACTTTCAGATATTTTTAAATGCATTTAAAATTATCCCTTTGCTCTAGACTTCTGCTTTTGACCTTTTACCAGGACAACTTATCACGACCAACTGAGGTTTAGCGAATTCTTGAAAAGGTATCAAAATTAAAGTATTATTGCGCACTTTGACCTTGTGTGCAACGTGTGACGTGTTACTTCCCTCACAAGATAGTACTACCGCGTTTTATTACAAAAATGGCAGAGAGAGAGACTGAGAGTGAGAGAGAGAGAGAGAGAGAGAGAGAGAGAGAGAGAGAGAGAGAGAGAGAGAGAGAGAGAGAGAGAGAGAGAGAGAGAGAGAGAGAGAGAGAGAGAGAGAGAGAGAGATAGAGAGAGAGAGAGAGAGAGAGAGAGAGAGAGAGAGAGAGAGAGAGAGAGAGAGAGAGAGAGAGAGAGAGAGAGAGAGAGAGAGAGAGAGAGAGAGAGAGAGAGAGAGAGAGAGAGAGAGAGAGAGAGAGAGAGAGAGAGACAGACAGACATCATTTCACTGTATGCAACTTGTTCACCAGCAGTCAGAAAAAAAACTTTGACCAGTAAAACTGGGATTAAATCACATTCTCAACATACAAATACTGAGACACTGTACACGAGACACTGTACACGAGACACTGTACACCTCTCGGAATAGACGTCGGTTGGTTAGTTATTACAGCATGACGTTCATACACACACAAGTGTTATTATGTTTTGGTATAAACATGAACTCTGAGTTGTATGTATATTGAGATACATTCCACTGCAGTGTATTTGCGCTGTTTTTCTGAGTGCACACACATTCAGGCCCTTCCACTGTATTCATGTGAACGTGGGGAAGATAAATAATAAATCGCATTTAGAAAATCCAGGAGGGACTGGTTTGAAATCTAAACACGAAAATCACTCTGTATGACAAGATACTCTGTAGAAGGTGCAAAATACCGGCACAATACCGTGACTGGAACAGTGCACAAATTATCCGCACATAGAGAGATAAGCTTAAACGTTACGGTGACTTGTGAATGGTCCTACAGGGACCGAAACGTCACCATAAGCTTTTCTCTCTTCTATGTGTGGATTACTTGTGTATTGTTGACTGTCACAGGTCCCCGACTCTTCAGCGGCATCTCTTAGTGCGGACAGGAAATTACCAACAAACCTCTGGCGATTAAGAGGGAACTGGACAAGTACCTTGAATCAGTGTCTGTCCTGCCAGGCTTTGATTTGCAATTGGGCTGTGTGCAGTGTGCGGTAACAACCTGGTTGATCAGGCCTTGATCATCCAGGCGGCCTGGTCTGGGAACAGGCTACAGTGGCACTGACCTCCGGAAACGTCCTACGGTGTCATTTTAAGTAAATTTTATATAAAGTTAATTTTAATGCGTAATTAAATAATTGTATGCATAGTAATTAATAAGAAATATTACATTATAAAATAGAGGTTCATAGATAAATTAGTTTTTTTTTTTTAAAAAGTCAGTATTTTTGGTCCCCTATGGCTAATAATTTCATGCTCCCTGTGGAAAATCGGTGAGCGACCTCACGGGTTATTTTTCATCTGATCTCAAAATTTGCTCATCAGGAGCCGTCTGTCTCTTCCTGCCTGGCGTAACACCATCACTAGGATCACCTTGATGATCGCTTCCCCATGAAACAGGGCGCTCCTATTGCATCTTCCTCATTTCAGGGTAGGCCAGACATCGTAATATTGACATCATTGATATCAAGATTTTGCCAGGATCAAGGACGGCCAGAAGAGGATGATAGGGAAAGGACATTATGTAGGTATAATACGCTGGTAAATTAGATCAGCTTCTGGCTGTTAATATGACACTGGACATAAACATTCTTACCTTGTGTTGCTACTGTATATAAACATCGGCATCATAAGTAGGTGTTGTACAGAAAGAACCTTGTGTTGTTGGATACATACGTTTGCATTTCGTGTTAAACCTGCACATCAAAGTCTGCAATTTGTGTTGCTGATGCACATAAAGGTCCACACTAGCTACCTGCATATAAATAATTGTAAAGATTGAAGGGAAACAGTCTGAGTAGAATTTCTAAGGTTATGTAAGAAGCTGATTTTAGGTCTAATACAGTGACCCCCGAAATTTGATAGGGACAAATAGAGAAGTCTTTAAGGCTTCAATGCAAAATAATAATTCTAGGGGAACCTACAGTTGAACGATTTCCTAAAAGTAATCAGGACTGTTTTGTAAAACAGTTTTTGACAGAATAAAGTAGAGGAAATAACTTGCATAATTTAGATCTAGTTAACAGTAAGTCCCTTGTTAAAAATCCTGAGAAAAAGAAGGAACCTGGAGTGAGTGACCACATATCCATTAAATTTAACATTGAATGGAAGTATAATAGTAAGGATAATTCAGTAAGGGTCCATGATTTTCGTTCTGTAGATTACAGTGGACAACTGTCATAAGATGACTGGGGAAACAAAGGAAACTATTAATATGATAGTTTTCTAAATTCTGTACAAAGCTGCCCAATGAACATAAATTCCCTGTATGGTAAAAGGACCGAATAAAAATGATTGGAATTGCATGAACAGGAGAATTAAACATCTTTTAGCTAAAAAAAAAAATAATTTTTAGATATATCAACTGAAGAAAGGGTCATCCGATGAGCCAATATATTTATATTAAAAAGGAGCTTAAAAGGAATAAGTAAAGTTTACTCAGCATGAGGTTGATGAAAATTATTTTTACCCTGCTTTAAAGTAAGGAAATACATTAGACATCTCCCACATATTTGTCACTACACCTGTTACCAGTGATATATTAAGAAAAGGTTAACTAATGGTTTAGTAAGTCCTATCTTGCACTCCCTACGAATCCTTCAAAAAAGTTCATCAGGAACTGTGGAACAACTTTACTTTAATCGGTCAATCTGAATAATAAGTGGATGAAATAGTACATAATATGTAATCCTCAAATCCACTTTAATACCATAATGTATCTTGGTCGGTGCGCATTCTGAGTAATGTGTCCCCATTGTGAATAACCACAGTTCTCTCTCCCTGAATTCACACGATTGCAATAGGGCAGTGTGCAACATAATTTTGCAAGTGAAGAGGTAGATGGCATTCGTATGTCGTCATATAGAAACTAATATCTAATATTTTCAATGAAAATTGTAAATTAGGATGTACATGCATATAAAAATATTTTTACCTTATTCCTAGTATACATATATCCTTTATAATATAATAACATATATATCCTACAATGTATAATATTAAGGTATAAAAAGGACCCCAATGGAAATAAATCACTCTGTCTGACTCTTTTGGGTTATCCTAGGTTCTCTACACATATGCTGCTATGTATGATAATCTATGTAAATGTATTTGTGTATACCTGAATAAACTTACTTACTTACACTAACAAACACGAGTTTTGTAGCTAAATTGATGAGGCAATTCTTTATTATCTCACATAGATCAATATCTTAAAACACCAAGGGACATTAAGCCTGAAGTCGCTCATAAGCTACGTTATTAAGCTGAAATTTTGAAGCTAATCGGAAGAGAGACTCAGAAATTAACACATGAAAAGCAAGATATAGATTTTCTCGATTCTATAATAAAAGAAAATTTTGACCATCACAAACCAAAAAAGATCTAATCTTTTGTCTACTTAAGATTCATCAACGTTAAAGTGAACAATTAAGTTGTGTAGTAATTAAGTTTTATTTAAGATTTTAGTACATAACTTACAACTTTTTGGCAACAGTCTCTAGGGCACTCAGCTGTACCAGACACATAAAACAACATAATATATGTTTAACTATACGATAACCAAATACAGTGAAACGCTGACTTATTTCTGGACAGAAGAAACATTCTACGATTATTTCACAGAAACCTATCCGACTATCCGACTATCCGACTATACGACTATCCGACTAATAAAATAAGCACATCAAAGCTTGCACAACCTAAAAATAAGACGAAGGTTGCTTTGAGAAAAGCACACCAGCACTAAAAGTTTAAAGCTGACTAAAAGATGCAGTCACCAGTCACTGCTCACACTCCAACAACATTTGCACTTACAATTCTTAGACCAACAAACAAGTTTCATTCATTTCATTCGACGCATTAACCATTAAAGATTGATGACCTTACCTGGAGTTTACCTGGAGAGGGTTTCGGGGGTCAACGCCCCCGCGGCCAGGTCTGAGACCAGGCCTCATGGTGGATCAGGGTCTGATCAACCAGGCTGTTACTGTCGGTCGCACGCAAACTGACGTACGAACAACAACCCGGTTGGTCAGGTACTGACTTTAGGTGCCTGTCCAGTGCCTTCTTGAAGACAGCCAGGGGTCTATTGGTAATCCCCCTAATGTATGTGGGAGGCAGTTGAACAGTCTTCGGCCCCGGACACTTATGGTGTTGTCTCTCAGTGTACTCGTGGTGCACCTGCTTTTCATCGGGGGAATGTTGCATCTCTTTTGCTTTCATAAGGAGTGATTTTCGTGTGCAGGTTTGGTACCAATCCCTCCAGGAACTTCCAAGTGTATATTATCATGTATATCTCTCGCCAGCGTTCCAGGGAATACAGATCAAGGATCTTCAACAGTTCCAAGTAATTTAGGTGCTTTATCGTACTTGTATATGCTGTGAAAGTTCTTTGTACACTCTCCAGGTTTGCAATGTCGCCAGTCTTGAAGGGGGCTGTTAGTGTACAGCAGTGTTCCAGCCTAGAGAGAACAAGTGATTTGAAGAGTGTCATCATGGACTTGGCGTCCCTAGTTTTGAAGGTTCTCATTATCCATCCTATCATTTTCCTAGCCGATGAGGTAGATACATTCTTGTGGTCTTTAAAGGCGAGATCCTCTGACATTATCACTCAAAAGTCATTCACATTTCTTTTTCGCTCTATTGTATGGTTAGAATTTGTCGTATACCGTGGTACATTTTTTATTTCCTCAAGTTTTCCTTATCTGAGTAGTTGAAATGTCTCCTCGTTGAACTTCATATTGTTTTAGAGGCCCATTTGAAGATTTGGTTGATGTCCGCTTGGAGTTTTGCAGTGTCTTCAATGGTGTAATTTTAAGATTTTGTATGATCTGACTACACGATTAAAACCCAGTATATTTGTGTATGTGTATGTATATAGATGTATATATATATATATATATATATATATATATATATATATATATATATATATATATATATATATATATATATATATATATATATATATATCTTACATCTCTGTCTATGTCAGTAATGAGGATGAGGAATAGAATGGGAGCAGTACTGTGCCTGGGACTTTACTCTGTTTACTATTACTCTTTGTGTTCTATTTGTCGGAAAGTTATAGATCCATCTACCAACTTTTCCTGTTATTCTTTATCACGCATTTTGTGTGCTATTACTTGTCGAAAGCTTTTGCAAAGACTGTTTATACTACATCTGTATTTTGTTTATCCTCAACAGCATCCAGGACCTTGTCATAGTGGTCCAGTAGCTGGGACAGGCAGGAGCGACCTGCTCTAAACCCGTGTTGCCCTGGGTTGTATAACTGATAAGTATCTAGGTGGTTGGCGATCTAGCTTCTTAGAACCCTCTCAAAGATTTTTATGATATGGGATGTTAGTGTTATCGGTCTGTAGTTCTTTGCAATTGCTTTACTGCCACCTTTGTGGAGTGGGGCTGTCTGTTCTTTTTAGTGTGTGTGGGATGACCCCTGTGTCCATGCTCCCTCTCCATAGAATGCTTAAGATAAAAATGCTAAACTTGTTAAGGGTCAGATATCACCTGTGAAATGGGTTGCATTCAGATTAGATCCAAGGAAATGGAGGATATGTCCAGATATATAATCCAGTAAAATAATCCAATCATATAATAAAAAAATATATTATTATACCATTTTGAGAATGTATGTGGCAAAATTGTACCTGCTTTTTTCCATTAACAATACCAATCATCTTCTAAGTAGGATACACTGGCAATGAAATTTTGAAGTCCATCAGACGACGCTGTCTAAATCTACCAGTGCAATTGCGAATTGCTGCATGAACTTTCAACTGGTAATGGATGACCAATGACGAAAATTTTGAGTCGATCGGAAAAGGCGTTCAAAAGTTATAAATGAAAGCTTTAGAAGAAATTAGTGGAAGACAAGAACATTGTATTCACAATGTGCCGCCTCTGGCATCAAGATATGCAGTATTTAATGGTTCACTAAATTCACGGGAATTAAAAGCGATCTATAAACGCAATTTTTAAAAATTCTCAGGTTTTTTTTGGCAGGTGTATTCTTAATATTCTCTCCAATCCTCTAAGGAAAAAAAACATTTGATCTCGCACATTTTAAAAAGGTCCATTTCTATAAAAGTAATAAATAAAATTGGAAAACTGGCACATAAAAAAACAAATGAATAAAAAGTCCAAATTAGATACGTCATTGCTTAATGCATCAGCGTTATTATTTGGAAGTCGATACGACGAGGCATTCTTTTATTTAATGAAATCTCCAAGACTAATTCAGCCCAATAATAAAGAGAATCTTGCTTTCTGTAAAATAAGCTAAGGCAGAAAATTTGAAGCCAATTCTTCGTTCATCGCATGAATTCCAAAATATTTCAAGTTACAGAAAAGTTTCTAGTGAATTAACAGGTTTAAACGCGCTGAAATTAAACTTAATGAATAATATCCTATCCATAATATGGTTGGAACACTTTGAAGTGATTAATGGAATGTTCTCAATGGCCAACTGACACTCGTCAGGCAGCTCAAAAAAGACATTTGTGGTTTCCTCAGCAGTCTCTTTGATCATCTTCAACTTCCGCTTCTTGATATGAATCCAGGTAATCCTCAGCTTTAATACAAACGCTTAGGCATTACTGTCCTGGCTCTAGGTTTATGGTTGCCCTATTTCCCAAGTCTTACTCGCTTTCTGTTTGATCAAGATTTTATTATTTATTTTATAAATGCCAGGGTTTTTTATATTCCTGGAATCACGACATTAGCTTTATAAATCTTCCTGAAGTTCATTGGCATTTTTTTTCCTGTTTCTCTTATTCGGCCTAATTTTGTGTTGTCAGTGAATTTACTCATGTTGCTATATATTCTCTCGTCATGGATATATATATGCAAATTATGAGCAACACGTAGACTAAAGATGCTCATACATCACAGTTTGACTGCCTGTCACCCCGGTCATGATACATATCTGCTACTCTGTCTGTCATCAATTGCGATCATCGTACTTCACTGCTTAATTATCTGACATCACCAGTGATATTATTACATCACTACTACATTACCTGATGCACTGCCTAACGTCTCCAGTGATGAACTTACATCACTGCTTCAATGCCACAAATTGCCACTGACCCTAGTATATCATTCTTACTCTGTCATCACCAATGATGATCATACATCACTGCTATCTTGCCTGACATCACCAGTATTGATCATATAATTAGGCCACACTCTCTGATATGACCACTATCATATACAAACGCTACACCGCCTAATATCATCAGATATAACACTGGTCAACAGTTTTTGAAAAGTTGTATGCTTCTTAAATGAGATTAGTTAATTCATATGTGTTGTCATGTCCTGAATCCAAATATCACCTTGAAAAATGCTTTTTGGCTATAGTTTTAAAGATACGAGACATTTAATATTTGATTACTTTATTATAATGTACAATATGTGTCAGTATGTTTTAAACTCTAATCCATACCTACTCTCTGCCTTTTTGCTTAACGCTTTTAGTGGGCTGAAGAATCATATCTTGCCAATGTCTGCAAGCATTCTTGTGTCCCATTTGCCTTGGTACCATTTTTCCATGGTTGAAATATCTTGGTGAAACCTTTTCACCATGTTTGTCACTAACTGCCCCCCAGTTCGCTGGAAAAAAGTCTAAATGTAAGTCCAAAAAGTGAATTTTAAGTGACATGTTACATCCCATGTTCTTGTAAGCCTTGATGAGGTTTTCCACCAATTCTTCATAGTTGCCTTCCCTTCTGTTTCCGAGAAATCCCTTCGACACTAACTTGAATGCTTCCGAAGCAGCTTTCTCCTCCCCATGAAGGTCTACATATACAAGTACATGTACAAGGTATACAGGCCTAGCTGACATCAATGACATATTACCATATATAAAGCCGCTTGTGTGACCATCTTTAAGAAGCTCTTGAATCTGTGACCATTGAAGACTCCTTCTCTTATCTTAGCGTCGCTCAGTGAGGGGAATTTCGATGTTAAATACTCCAATCCCAGACCGGATTTGTCCATAGCTTTTACAAAGTTTTTCATGAGCCCCAGTTTTATGTGTAGTGGTGGAGGTAGCAAAATTTTGTTTGGTTCAATGAGAGATGGATTTTGAACATTTTTCATCCCAGACTCCAATGATTGACGAGGTGGCCAGTCTCTCCTGATGTAGTGGGAGCCTCTTGCACGGCTGTCCCATTCATATAGAAAGCAGCAGTACTTGATGTATCTGCCCTGCAAGCCCATCAGAAGAGCAGCAACCTTAAAGTCACCACAGAGCTGCCATTGATGTTCATCATATTTCATGCATTGCAACATATGCTTTATATTCTCATAAGTTTCTTTCATATGTGTTGCATAGCCCACAGGAACTGATGGTTTACTATTGTCGTTATGCAGCAAGACAACTTTCAGACTCGTTTTTGATGAATCTATGAACAGCCTCCAGTGACTGGGTTTGTAGTTGATGCCAAGTGCTTCCATCAGACCATTAATAGTGTTGCAGCCACTAAATCACCTTCCATTACGGAGAAATCGTTGAACTGCTGCAGACGGTCACGAAATTTTGAAATCTTCACTTCAGCTCCTAGAAGATTCCACTGTTGAAGACGAGAGCCTAGCAGCTCTGCCTTATTTTTGGGTAGTTGCAGATCCATGACAAGGTCATGTTATGAGATGTGGCCTAGAGGAATGTGCTTCATCAAAATTTCGACTCTCTGTAATCCAGTACTGTCATCTTTCTTTTCTTCCTCCTCACCACGTTCTTCATCTGACTCGAAGGATACCGAAGTTGATGCATCAGGAACAGGTAGACCTCCATGTGGAACTGTGCGAATAGCTGATAGAATGTTTGGATATTCAAAGGACCCCTTTTTTTTCTTTGACAAGCCCTTTTGTACTGGAGGTACCATGCAGAAATAACAATTGTTGGTAAGGATTGTTGGCTCCCGCCATGTCATTGGCACAGCAAAAGGCATTTTTTTCTCTTCCTGTTCAACCATTGGCAGAGGTTAGTAGCACAATTGTTGCAGCATATGTGTGGAGCCCAGTTCTTATCCTGGTCACCATTCTTGCATCCAAAAAATAAGTGATATGCCTTTCTAACCATAGCAGTTAAACGGAGCAGAAGTTGTCTGCGGCATTCACACAAGTACGAGGCATCTGAAAGAAGAAAACAAGAAATTAGAATATAAACAGATTTAATTTATCATTATAATACTGAGCATGACAGCTAAGCAGAAGTATTCATATCATTCAGTAGGAAAATAAAATTAATATAATATGCCTCACGTACATATCAATAGCTTGCTCAGTGAATACGTATTTATTATAAGTTTAAAATGTGTTTGGCTAATCAAATCACCCACCTTTCACCTCAAAATAAAGCATGCAGAGCACAACCACCTTCTTTGACTGCTGAAACAATAATGAAGGACAGTGAGAGTGTGAGTGTGGTAAGAAACACACTGCCGCACGTAGGTGTATATTGAAAAGTAGACACGTAGGTGTATATTGAAAAGTAGACACGTAGGTGTATATTGAAAAGTAGACACGTAGGTGTATATTGAAAAGTAGACACGTAGGTGTATATTGAAAAGAAGAGCTAACAAACAATTTTAACCATGATATTCAATAATCAGTGACCTCAAATTAGTTGGAAATTGCTACTCTGGTCTCGGAAGCATTTTGGTTGATGACCAGTGTAATCTTACATAACTCCTACACTGCCTTGGATCATGACTCATTATTGCATATCAATGATACATTGCCTGGCATCACTTGTGATAATCAAATCTCAATGTACCACTGCCTGACATCAACAGTGATGATCTTATATCACTACTACACTATATGGCATCGCTAATCATGATCATACAACACTGCTACACAACCTGAAATGACCAGCGAAGATCATACATCGCTGCTACTCTTCCTGACATCAACAGTGATGATCATACAGCATTGTACCATTACCTGGAATCAGTACTGATGATCTTAAGTTCCTATTGTACAAATTTTTATTTCTTACATTAACATATATGAATATATATATATATATACATACATATATATATATATATATATATATATATATATATATATATATATATATATATATATATATATATATATATATATATATATATATATATTTACATAATATGGTACAAAAGATTTAAGAGATACATTGTTGATATAAATTATATATATATATATATATATATATAATATATATATATATATATATATATATATATATATATATATATATATATATATATATATATATATATATATATATATATGCCATGCGTGTCGAATAAGGCGACTAAAATGCCGGGAGCAATGGGCTAGTAATCCCTTCTCCTGTACACATTTACTAAAAAAGAGAAGAAGAAAAACTTTATAAAACTGGGATGTTTGAATGTAGTGCAGATGATAAGAAAGAGATGATTGCTGATGTTATGAATGAAAAGAAGTTGGATGTCCTGGCCCTAAGCGAAACAAAGCTGTAGAGGGTTGGCGAGTTTCAGTAGGGAGAAATAAATGGGATTAAGTCAGGAGTATCTGAGAGAGTTAGAGCTAAGAAAGGGGTAGCAATAATGTTGAAGGACCAGTTATGGAAGGAGAAGAGGGAATATAAATGTGTAAATTCATGGATTATGTGGATTAAAAAAAGGGTCGGATGCGGAAAGTGGTTTATAATAAGCGTGTATGCACCTGGAGAAGAGAGGAGTGTAGAGGAGAGAGAGAGATTTTGGGAGATGTTAAGCGAATGTATAGGAACCTTTGAACCAAGTGAGAGAGTAATTGTGGTAGGGGACCTAAATGCTAAAGTAGGAGAAACATGTAGAGATGATGTGGTAGGTAAGTTTGGGGTGCCAGATGTAAATGATAATGGGAGCCCTTTGATTGAACTTTGTATAGAAAGGGGTTTAGTTATAGGTAATACATATTTTAAGAAAAAGAGGATAAATAAGTATACAAGATATGATGTAGGGCGTAATGACAGTAGTTTGTTGGACTACGTATTGGTAGATAAAAGACTGTTGAGCAGACATCAGGATGTACATGTTTATAGAGGGGCCACAGATATATCAGATAACTTTTTAGTTAAAGCTAAAGTAAGAGTAAAAGGTAGATGGGATACAAGGAAAATAGAAGCAGTAAGTAAGAGAGAGGTGAAGGTTTATAAACTAAAAGAGGAGGAAGTTAGGGTAAGATATAAACAACTATTGGAGGATAGATGGGCTAGTGAGAGTGTAGGCAATGGGGTCGAAGATGTATGGGGTAGGTTAAAGAATGTAGTGCTTGAGTGATCAGCAGAAGTTTGTGGTTACAGGAGAGTGGGTGCTGGAGGGAAGAAGAGCGATTGGTGAAATGATGATGTAAAGAGAGTAATAAGGGAGAAAAAGTTAGCATATGAGAGGTTTTTACAAAGTAGAAGTGATGCAAGGAAGGAAGAATATATGGAGAGAAAAAGGGAGGTTAAGAGAGTGGTGAGGCAATGTAAAAAGAGAGCAAATGAGGGAGTGGGTGAGATGTTGTCAACAAATTTTGTTGAAAATAAGAAAAAGTTTTGGAGTGAGATTAATAAGTAGATGAAGCCTAGGGAACAAATGGATTTGACAGTTAAAAATAGGAGAGTTATTAAATGGAGAGTTAGAGGTATCGGGAAGATGGAGGGAATATTTTGAGGAGTTGTTAAATGTTGATGAAGACAGGGAAGCAGTGATTTCGTGTATAGGGCAAGGAAGAATATCATCTTGTAGGAGTGTGGAAGAGCCAGTTGTGAGTGTGGCGGAAGTTCGTGAGGCAGTGGGTAGAATGAAAGGGGGTAAGGCAGCTAGGATTGATGGGATAAAGACAAATATGTTAAAAGCAGGCGGGGATATAGTTTTGGAGTGGTTGGTGCTATTATTTAATAAATGTATGGAAGAGGGTAAGGTGCCAAGGGACTGGCAGAGAGCGTGTATTGTTCTTTTGTATAAAGGCAAAGGGGACAAAAGAGAGTGAAAAAAATATAGGGGAATAAGTCTGTTGAGTATACCAGGTAAAGTGTATGGTAGAGTTATTATTGAAAGAATTAAGAGTAAGACGGAGAACAGGATAGCAGATAAACAAGGGGGATTTAGGAAAGGTAGGGGGTGTGTAGACCAAGTGTTTACAATGAAACATATAGGTGAATAGTATTTAGATAAGGGTAAAGAGGTTGTGGCATTTATGGATTTGGAAAAGGCGTATGATAGGGTGGATAGGGAGGCAATGTGGCAGATGTTGCAGGTGTATGGAATA
The DNA here is from genome assembly GCA_009830355.1 of Cherax destructor. Lineage (NCBI taxonomy): Eukaryota > Metazoa > Arthropoda > Malacostraca > Decapoda > Parastacidae > Cherax > Cherax destructor. Next base: position 47,604 of record WNWK01009165.1, on the reverse strand, counting down.
GGAGGTAGGTTACTGAAAGCAGTGAAGAGCTTTTATGAGGATAGTGAGGCTCAGGTTAGAGTGTGTAGGAGAGAGGGAGATTATTTCCCAGTAAAAGTAGGCCTTAGACAAGGATGTGTGATGTCACCGTGGTTGTTCAATATATATATATATATATATATATATATATATATATATATATATATATATATATATATATATAGAGAGAGAGAGAGAGAGAGAGAGAGAAAAAATGGGTTATAAGAGAAGTGAATGCGAGGGTCTTGGCAAGAGGTGTGGAGTTAAAATACAAAGAATCAAATACAAAGTGGGAGTTGTCACAGTTGCTTTTTGCTGAGGACACTGTGCTTTTGGGAGATTCTGAAGAGAAGTTGCAGAGGTTGGTGGATGAATTTGGTAGAGTATGTAAAAGAAGAAAATTGAAAGTGAATATAGGAAAGAGTAAGGTGATGAGGATAACAAAAAGATTAGGTGACGAAAGATTGGATATCAAATTGGAGGGAGAGAGTATGGAGGAGGTGAATGTATTAAGATATTTGGGAGTGGACATGTCAGCAGATGGGTCTATGAAGGATGAGGTGAATCATAGAATTGATGAGGGGAAAAGGGTGAGTGGTGCACTTCGGAGTCTGTGGAGACAAAGAACTTTGTCCACGGAAGTAAAGAGGGGAATGTATGAGAGTATAGTTATACCAACACTCTTATATGGGTGTGAGGCCTGGGTGATGAATGTTGCAACGAGGAGAAGGCTGGAGGCAGTGGAGATGTCATGTCTGAGGTCAGTGTGTGGTGTGAATATAATGCAGAGAATTCGGAGTTAGGAAATTAGGAGGAGGTGCGGAATTACCAAAACTATTATCCAGAGGGCTGAAGAGGGGTTGTTGAGGTGGTTCGGACATGTAGAGAGAATAAAACGAAACAGAATGACTTCGAGAGTGTATAAATCTGTAGTGGAGGGAAGGCGGGGTAGGGGTCGCCCATGAAAGGTTGGAGGGAGGGGGTAAAAGAGGTTTTGTGTGCGAGGGGCTTAGATTTCCAGCAAGCATGCGTGAGCGTATTTGATAGGAGTGAATGGAGACAAATGGTTTTTAATACTTGACGTGCTGTTGGAGTGTGAGCAAAGTAACATTTATGAAGGGATGAAGGGAAACCGTCAGGCCGGACTTGAGTCCTGGAGATGGGAAGTACAGTGTCTGCACTCTGAAAGAGGGGTGTTAATGTTTCAGTTTTATAACTGTAGTGAAAAGCACCCTTCTGGCAAGACAGTGATGGAGTGAATGATGATTAAAGTTTTTCTTTTTCGGGCCACCCTGCCTTGGTGGGAATCGGCCGATGTGTTAATAAATAATAATAATAATAATAATACTAATAATAATAATAATAATAATAATAATAATAATAATTATAATAATAATAGTTCTAATGATAATAATAATATCAATAAAATAAAAAATAATAATAATAATTACAATATCAACAAGAACAACATCAAGAACAATGTTTATAATAATAATAATAATAATAATAATAATAATAATAATAATAATAATAATAATAATAATAATAATATTAGGGATGATAATAGTAATAATAAAATTATTAAAAATATATATATAAACGATATAATCATAAACAAAAATATTATAAGTTCTATTATCTTCTGCACGAAAATAGATAAACTATAAAATATCCCTTAAAACGGAGAACGCATACATTACATAGTTCTGGTCTGGTAGTGAAGACAACATGTGGAAGCAGAGTGCTTGGCTGGCTGGCTGGAAGTCGTACTTCATGCCTGTCCTCATAACAAATGTCTAAAGAAAAATATTACACTTGAGTGTGTGCTCTTCTTGTTGCATATTATAATGTGTGTGTGTGCAACACGGAGACTTCTAAATTTAGGAAAGCTAATGTGGAACCCGCCCAAATTTCTTATTCCACTTGGTGCAATAAGAGTAAGGACAACGTAATGGTTATAACTTGCTGCTACGAGCTTGGTTATACTGCGTATAATTTATTATTCAGGATAGTGCAAACGTTTCTTTGCGCTGTTGAACCTGCAGGATAAGAAACGATATCCTTCCTCAGATCAGTTTGCAGGATATGAGCTGTTATCCTTCCTTATCTAAGTTTATACGTTGAGATATATTATACATTTTAAGCTTACTTTATTGGTTTTGAGTTATTATTGTTATTATGGTTAGTTAATTGACATGTTATCCTACGATATAATTTATTGACTTAGAACTGATATCCTGCCTCAGATTAATTTGCTCGACAACAGCTTTAGTATATCTTTAGCACAAGTTATTGGATAAGATCTATTACAATACCTTAGCTACAATACCTCAGTAGTAGTAGTAGTTATAGTAGTCGTATTATTATAATTATTATTATTAGTAGTAGTAAAACTAGCAGTTGTGGTAGTAGTAGTGGTGGTAGTAGTAGTAGTAGTACTAGTAGTAGTAATAGTAAATAATAATAATAATAATAATAATAATAATAATAATAATAATAATAATAATATTATTATTATTTTTATTAATAATAATATCATTAATAATGTTTTTTTTATAATTATCAATAATAATAATTCCCCTAAATATTCATGAAATTTACCTCCGGGATATTAAAAACAGATTTATTAATAAATATATGAAATCCTTCTTGAGCCCTCCAAAGATATACTAGTGTTCGAGATCACACTTGAACCCTCCCAAGAGTGTTCGAGATCACACTTGAACCCTCCCAAGAGTGTTCGAGATCACACTTGAACCCTCAAAAGAGTGTTTGAGATCACACTTGAACATTCCCAAGAAAATCTAAAGGAACAAACATAATATAAAAGCAAAGGGAAGAATAAAATGAAAATGGAAATTGGAAAATGTATTTGGCATAGAGATACCAGGGGCTTCAATATATTTTTTGTCTATTTTAATGTCTGCATGATAAAGCAGTCACTCTCTTTCCTTTTTTTAAGATTGTTGTGAATGGCGCTCAGGGATCCTGCCCTCTAAGGGAGTGAGATTCAAAGAACCCTTCACCACCCCCCAAGAGCGGGACTGAGGGATCCTTCCTTCCCAGCAGTTACAATCAATGATCCTTATCTCACTGAGGATGTGACTCAGGTATCCTTACCTCACCGTGCGTGAGCCTCGGGGATCCGTACCTCACTGTGGGTGAGACTCAGGGATCCTTATCGCACCGTGAGTGAGATTCAGGGATCCTTACCTCACCCTGGATGTGACTCTTGGATCCTTCCCTCATCGTTGGTGAGATTTAGGTATCCTCCCAAGTTCGTTGGTTAGGGTCACCTTTTTTAATGATTAGGGAGACTTCCCACCCTGTGAATGAGACTCAAAGGATCTTTCCTACACTTTGGATGAAGGTCACAGAACCATGTTACAGAGTAGGTAAGACTCAGGGATCCTTCCTTCACCCTGGGTGAAACACAGGGATCTTTCCTTCACTGTGGCTGAGGCTCAGCGATCCTTGTCCACCGTGGATGAGGCTCAGAAATCTTCACCGTGTGTGATGCTCAGGGATCCTTCTCTCACTATAGGTGCGCCTCATGAATCCTTACCTCACCACACCATGACTGTGAGACTCAATGTCCTTTCAATCTCTGTGTAAGGGAGCAGACATCCTTCTCCTACCATAAGAGAGACTCAAGTATCTTTATTCCGACAATGAGTGAGGATCAGAGATCCTTCCCATACCATATCATGAGTGAAACTCATGTTAGGTGAAGAATAGTCAAGGATGCATCAGTCATCTTTGACAATATCAGGTCCAGAGTCTGATCAAGATGAATACCAGACGTATATAAATCAAGTCTTCAATGAACCTCAGACAACAGTATGATGTGTCACTAGGACAAGTTTCAATTGCTCCGCAATGCAAGAAAGAAAGAAATAAAGACTAACGGAATACGAAACAAATTATAGTCATTAAACAGAGCGAGAGTACCATGTGCGAGACTTAGGAGTAAGGATGTCAGAAGATCTCACATTCAAGTATCACAACAATGTTGACATTGTTACCGCAATAAAAATCATAGGCTGGATAACCAGAACTTTAAAGACAAGAGATAGCCACTGATTATACTCTATAAGTAATTTGATCTCCCTCGAGTGGAAAACAGCTATATATTGAGGGCACTCTTCAAGGCAGAGGTGATTACTGAGCTGGAAAATCTATAAAAAACATTCTGTACTTATACAATCAGTATCTGAACTGCTTGAAATGCTTGAAATGAATTCAACTGCATTCCAGGGAACTTGGGAGAGAAGGGAACATAATTTACACCTGGAAAACCCTTGATGCACTGATCCTAAACATGAACACCGAAATTACTCCATATGAAAAGAGACTCAGTACCCGACTCATCAACGCCCTCCCACCGTACATACAGGGAATTACCAATTAACAGACCTAATTTAATGCCTGATTCTTTGAAGTACTTCTTGCACCATTTAAAAGGCCATACCATATTTTATTATTTCACCATCGCTACTTGTAATAATTGTGTACAGTCACCGCAATTAAGCCTCCAGTGAATTGAAAGATATTTTAAATAACATGAACTTTGCTAATGGTCATATAGAGGTACAGCTGTTAAAAACTGCTCTGATTTCGTGCAGTGAAGCCTCATATTTGATAGGTGATTTAACTAAGTTTTTGTTTGATAACACCGACTTCAACTTATTTACTCTTACAGGTCACAATTCATTGCTCGCCATGGATGGCACAGCTTGTGCAAATTCCAATGGAACTGTCAGTAAGCTATCCATCAAATGCACAAACTACCATCGCCGAGAAGAGTTTGCATGTTTTCACGCATTCCTATATAGACGTATAACAAACCTGCTGTTCCTGGACAGCAGTCTGAGGAACAGCGCCCGTGACTGAACTCAGCAACTTTCCTAGACTGTATCTGCATTTTTATTGAATTTTACAAAGGAATTATCCCCATGCCCTTCTTGATATGGCTTTATGAAAGTGGCAGAATTGAGTGACAAGTATGAGAATACTTCAATATAAGTCATCCTCTTTAATCAATTTGGACCACATCAACCCTTGCTCCTTTTAACAGCATTGTACTTTGCACCCACACACAGTATGAAGAGCACGACCTGCGAATATTGCCAGTTACATTTGATCAGCCTATATACATAAAGAATGCAGAAACAGTGACTCCTACTCAAGATTTAAATAAAATTATTGTGCTTCTAAGAGGATTCCACATAATATATTACGTCGAATGCATTCTCCAGATTACGACAGAAGTTGGCTAGCAGACCTATGAGAGCGGGCTAATACGAAATTGTTAGTTGTCCACATTTATTCGTGCCGAATAGGTAAAACTTGCAATTTTGGCTTAAATAGAAACACTCTTCTTGCCGAATAAGACATGCGGAAATTTTCGTATGTAATAATTTCGCAAAAATCATTCTGAACCTAACGAAAATAAATATATTTAATTGTTTTTGTTTATTATTAAAATTGTATAAACTTGTCTGAAATATATTAAGTTGGATTTGGCTAAATTAAATTGCGCTTGTTTTAATAAGGTTAGGTAAGTTTTCTAAATTATTTTGGGTACAAAAATATTATTATTTTTACATTAACATAAATGAAAAAATATATATATTTAAACGTATAGGAGAAAAATTTTCACTTTACAGGATGTCGAGGTACAAAAAGTTGATAAATATCTAACTACTTTTCACAGGGAGTCAAGAATTACAAGTAAAAATTTATTACCTGTAGTATTATATTGTTCCTTAGAACATATTACTAAAAAGTTATTAGCTTTCCTCTCGTACGTTACGAGAGCAATAATATTTACAGAGAACTATGTACATGACCTTAAGGATTCATTTCCATTCAGACGCAAGCACTGCACCTTGGGCTGTAGACCAGCTGCTACTCCCAGTACTGGGGGAGGGTGACCTGACAAGCACTGCACCTTGGGCTGTAGACCAGCTGCTACTCCCAGTACTGGGGGAGGGTGACCTGACAAGCACTGCACCTTGGGCTGTAGACCAGCTGCTACTCCCAGTACTGGGGGAGGGTGACCTGACAAGCACTGCACCTTGGGCTGTAGACCAGCTGCTACTCCCAGTACTGGGGGAGGGTGACCTGACAAGCACTGCACCTTGGGCTGTAGACCAGCTGCTACTGCCAGCACTGGGGAAGGGTGACCTCACATAAATTAGGTCATGTGACATACGATTAGAGGTAGCTCGGGTTAACCAGAGACTGGTCGTTGCACTAGTGCTTGACAACTCGCACTGTTACACCTAACATAAGATTTTATGACCATTTAGTATATACAATAATTTTACATGATTCCGTTAAGTAATTTATGTTGGCCACAGATAATATTATACAGTCGGACTTTCTTACTTTAGCTATTAGTAAGGAAGAGCGCAATATGATATTAAGTGAAATCGGCACAAAGTAATGTGGAAGGTGACCAGGCGTAACAACATATATATATATATATATATATATATATATATATATATATATATATATATATATATATATATATATCGGTGGAAACGGCCGACGTGTTGAAAGAAGAAAGAAAGAATATATATATATATATATATATATATATGTCGTGCCGATTAGGTAAAACTTGCGATTTTGGCTTAAATAGCAACGCTCTTCTTGCCATATAAGACAAGTGAAAATTTGTGTATGCAATAATTTCGCCAAAATCAGTCTGAACATAACGAAAAAAATATATTTCATTGTGTTTGTTTATTATTAAATTATTGTTAACGTATCTAAAATATATTTAGTTGGGTTAGGCTAAATTAAATTGCGATTGTTGTAATAAGGTTAGGTAAGTTTTCAAAGTTTCTCTTGGTACAAAATTATAAATTCTTACTTTAACCTAAATGAAAAAAATATATCTTTAAACGTATAAGAGAAAATTTTAGAAAGGACTTAATTTTAAATGAGTTCTTGCTAATTGACCAGTTTTACCTAATCGGCACGACATATATATATATATATATATATATATATATTAAAATATAGGGAGGTACCAACTCTAGAACTGGACAGGGTACCTTAATCCTCATAGAAGAGAATAAACGTACTTAGGAAAACTCTATATTTTTTTTTATTACCACATCGGCTGTTTCCCACAGAGGGAAAACAATTCATCATCACTTACTCCATTACTGTCTTGCCAGAGGAGTGCCACCACCACAGTTCAAAAACTGCAACATATCTCCACCTCTAATTCAGAGCGCCGGTTCTGGACTTTCCCATCCAGGTCTAACTGGTTTCCCTGAATCCATTCATAAATGTTACCTTGCACACACTCTAACAGCCCGTGAAGTCTCCTTCCATCCTTTCCTAGGACGACCCATTCGTGACTTCCTTCCACTACAGACTTGTGCTGCAGACCATGCTGCCTCCACCCATGGTTCATACCTTTATAAGAGGTTTGTTACCACTATACTCTCATATATTCCTCTCTTTGCTTCCATGGATAACGTTATTTGTCTCCACAGACTCCTCAGGTCATCACTCACCTTTTTTTTTTCCTTGTGAATTCGATCGTCTACATTGTCTTCCAT